>JZKD02S0877527.1:70333-101843 GCA_000966675.3 Picea glauca
GCCTGTTTGAGGCCAAGGGACAGTCATTCAGAGCAGAGTTATGCTGAAGGAAAGCCAAGCCAAAGTCAGTTTGATGCAGGGAAGCCTTTGAGGTGGAGACGCTGTCGGATCGTTTTTGGGAGCTTGGAGCATCAGTTTTGCATGCCGTTTCTTTTGCAGGGTTCTAGAGATCTGGGAGAACAAGACCAGATCATTCTTGTAGCCATTTGGCATTGCTGAGATGTAATTTTGAGCACTTGAGAAGAAATACAGAAGCCTCCCCCACAGAGAAAAGGCCCGGAGACGTAGGCAAAAGTTGTGCCGAACTCCGTTATCAACCGATGTTCTTATGGTTTTCTGTTTATTATTCTTTTCAGATCTGCATATGTGTATTTGGCTGAGATAATCCTCTTCTTTCCTCATTCTTTCATTAAATTCTCAAATGGTTAATTTATACATGCAAGTTTAAAACTCAACCATAATCATTTAAAAGATCCTACGGATCATTCTTTCTCTCAGATATAGTTGTTTCCCATACCTTGAGCATGATGTCTCCTTTTATTTGTTCCGTGACAAAGAGCTTTAGATTTTTCGTCGCCTCTTTATTTCCTAAACATGCAACCACTTTCTGGAAAGTATTCCTTGCTACTTTAGCTTCCTTTTCTAGTAAAATAATATTATCCAGATATTTTCTTACCTCTTGAAAGTAATTATGGATGATCCCTATTTTGGAGATCAGTCTCTGCTACTCGGCTTATATCTTTGTATGCGTTTCCAGCGAGAGGGTATGGAAATCCTTTAAATATATAACCTGACCTTCCATCAAATTTAACTTATCCTGTAACTGTTCTGCATGCTCCTTTTACTGAGAAACCTGCATCTAACTTGCTTGTATCCTCTAGTTCATTTCGTCCAGGCTTGATTTGAGTGATTGAATTTCTAGCCTTTCGATAGCCCTGGTCTGCTCCAAGATTTTACTCACCTCTTCTCTGATGTTCTTCTTAGCATTCTTTAACTGATCTTGTAATTGAGCTATCATGTTATTACTCTTCTTTATCCTTGTTCTCATGTTTCCCACGATAAAAACGTTTGTTGTTGCCATGGCTCCCATGGAACCTGCTATCTCTGTAGCGAAATCCTCCTCCTCCAAATTCTATCCATCTAGCAAGACTTTATGATTTTTTACCATACTCCGCTCCTTCATATACATCTCTTGTTTCAAGACAACCTTCCTCTTTTTGCTGAAAAAATAATCAGAAGGAGGAATCTCATCTATGGAGATAGAGGTGAGGTCATCAACAAATAGGGCTCTCATCTGTGGGAATCCAAAGGCAGACTGTAAGGGGGTTAAGGAAGCTATGGGACTTCCTAGCTATGTAGATATTTTCCCTTCTATTGCCTTAGGCATATTGACATCAACAGTAGGTGATGAAGGGGGAGTAAGATTACTAGACTCGGGAGGTATCCTGGACGTCCTCTCTACTTATGTCTCTGGTTTTTTCATCTGTAAGGCCTCTTTATTTTGTGGGGGCCTTTCAATATCCCGTGGGACTTTTTTGGGATTGCCCTTCTCCTGTGCTTCCTGTTCTAAGCCTGGGGGAGTATTTTCCTATTCTTGGGGAAGGGTGATTGCTTCTCCTTGCAGTACTTTGGGCAGACCACTCCGTCTATGCTAATGAAAGGTATGAAAACTATCTTGCAAGTCGGACGACGGTGTTTGTACTCGTTATAACACCTCTTTATAAGTCTTAGTTCCTTTGAACATGTCATCCCAAGGGGAATCCTCATGTTCATATGCTTTCATATTGTAGTGGGCCATGCATTTCCCCACTAACTGGTAAGGATCGTGCTTCATGTGCTCGAGGTCTACCAATTTGACCCCCTCCAGTGCTGTCGCTTCAACCTTGGAATGACCCAAGTTGAGAAGTGAAAATTTTCCAATCTGAACGGGAAAACAGGCCAAGATTTCTTTTGAGCTGTCTTTAATTCTATCCCGATTCCACCCATTACTATTTGATAAGATACCTCCCTGCACACTAGTCTGTCAGGGAGGAATTTTGGGAGCACATGTGGAGGAATCGAACATCCGAAAACTATGATGTAGGAGAAATTCTCCTCTATAAACCAGTCAGGAATTGCTCGAAGGCTCCCTATGACCAACTTTGAAATGTGAAGGGTTGCACAGTCATATAGCATCTGGTGTAGTGGTATTACCATAAAGTGAAAATTCTCATAGAATGAATCTTTGGCATTTTCTTCCGAAAGTTTAGAATGATATTCATGAATAGGCTCCAGGTAAGTCACATTCTAACTCCAATTCATCAAAGGGAAAGGAGTTGAGAAGCATATAGCATCCATGATGTATGCGGACATATAAATCGTTATTGTTTGGCCTTTTGATCTTGCATTCTAGTACTCCGTAACCTCTCTTGCTATGTTATCAGATAAAATCTTATCCCAATTGAAGTTGTAGCCTTTTGCGGCCTCATGCAAAAGAGGTACCCATTCCGCTGGGAAGTGGGTAGGACTTTCCTTACCAAAAATCCTACATAAAATCATCGCCACATAAACCATATACTCATTTAAGGATGTTGTGGCATAAACACCATGTGTGTCGGCCCTGAATTTTGCTTTGTTTCTCCACCAATCTTTTATTATGTCAGGATACGTTTGGTCTGACTCAAAACATTACTTCCTCTGAAACTCACTAACTAAATCTTTATTATAAATGTATTTGGGATAGTAAGACAGTTTATGCATTATTTGTATATGTTCTGGTTTGAAGGAGCTGATGATGACCCCTCAATTGTCCAGAATGCTCCTTGTCTGCATGTCCGCTCGCTCTAAAGCCCAACTGATCATGTCGTTGTAAGTCAGGAGTTGCGGTCGCGTAGCCACCTTGTATACAGAGAAAAGTGTATAAAATTGGACAAATGTGACTTGCTACAGAGGTAAAGGTTAAGAATGAACTTCGACATATAGGACCTTTATTAATCTCTAAATTTGTGCTGTAGCGAGCTTACTGATACCATCGATGAACAAAAAATGCTTTGATTTGAAAGATATGCTTAGAGATACAGACTCACGTCAAAAATATTTGCATTTACCCGTTATTAATACAGCCGTATATCGACGATTTCGAAACTGAAAACCCAAAAATCACTGCCTTCCTTAATTCCCAAAAAGCGAAAAGCAGCTTAGTCATCATTAATCATGTTTTGAAGACAATTTAATCTTTTAATCTTAGGGTTTGTTTAAAGAAAATGTGATTTCTCATTTCAGAACTTCAGGGATCCTTCCATCAGGGGATATGTCACAAGTAAACCCCAGATTGTGAAATTGCGATGGAATTAGCGAGGCGCTAATCATTCATATTAAAAAACTTTAATTAATCATGATTATTGGACAATTACTTTTTAATTTTTACTTTTCGGAAAATCGAGGACCGGGAGTTCGAAGGAGAAGAGTTTGAAAATGCTTTAGCAGAGAGAAAACCGAATCGCGAAAGACTAAGGGAGAGATAATTGTGTTTAGGGATTTGATTAATTATGAATTAAAGAGTGGTTTGTGGTAAACAATGAAAAAAGTAACATTCATTTCTTCCCCCTTTTTACTTTATATTTCTTAATATTTTGAAATGGCTTCGGGATTTCGGTGTCGGGAAAAAGGGATAGTTGAAGATCACACCTCGAGAAGAACCAAATTTCAAAACATGAAAAGGAATGGGTCATTCTGACTCCTTTCTATTTTGGACTAAGGGTGGCTCCATGGATTAGGAAAAGATGAAGCTTCATTTTTAAAGGGTGGAAAAATTTAATCTTCGTGTCAACATTAGGCTCCATCTAGGGATCTTGTCTCCTTGTGGGGCGAGAAGAACATGTAGACCAAGTGCCTTCATTGGGTAATGGAGTCAAAGATTTGGCTCTGTGAGACAAATAAGGAGAAAAAACTGAACAAGATTAGGGTCTCAACGTCAACCTTGAAAACTCTACAAAACAAAAATTTTGACTATCCCGAGCCAGGTTTTCAATAGATTTCTTATCGTAAATCTGACCTCAAAACTGTGTAAGATAATCAAATCCCAATTAATCAATCTTATCAGGCTTTTCATGATTCTTTTTGCATCAAGGCAAGTATTTACGTTGTGTCCGATAAGGAGATCTTAGAAACCTATGATAAAATCCAACTGAAAAGAAGAGAGATTACCAGATTATCTTTTAACTCACGTATAACAACTTTTATCAGATATGAGGATATTGCTTCACTGCCAGCGAGCCTGTTCAGTATCCAAGTGAAGTTATCTGACTTCCCACATTGAATTTCCTTTCATCACTTCATTTTTCGCAAGCATTTAAATGTTGAGATGAGGGCAATCAATACGTATGAATTTCCTTTCTTCATCTCTTTGAACTAGATGGGGGTAATCAATATTGAATTTCCTTTCACCATCTATCCGTAATTTTTTTATTTTATTTTTTGTATAGGATCTGAAGTGGGGGAAATCAATGGGTATGAAATACATTCGGAAAGATATCTATTTGAAAAAGGATCAAAGTCTGTAAACTCATTTAAATCACTTTGGGTCAATCTTCTCACCTGCCTTCAAAAAACAAGGGTTTCAGAGGACTTCTTAATGAAAAAATTTTGGCCTTTAGTCTAGGGAACTTCCTTAAGAAAAAGAAATCAGTTATTCCTCTTAGGATAACTAATAAGGTTAGGATTAACCTAGACATATTTACAATCCAGCTAGAGTCAAAAAGCGAAAAACACAACCTGATCTCTTTCTCGAAAATATGTTCGAGAGTTTCCAATGACCGAAGCGATACCCCTCCATTCTCAAGAAATTTCATTGATTAGACGTCTATGATCAGGCGAGAAAATGATTTACTATGGCCAAGGATAAGGGTAAAGGAGTTTAGGCAAGATGTTGTACATATGGTTGTTCTTAGAGAGATTTTTTTTTTTTTTTAAACAACGATGATTTATTTATTGTACTTTTCAGAGTTTTTATCTGGAATTAAAAAAAAAATGGGATTTCATACCTTTATGAGCTCTTATATTTCCAGTCCAAAGATTATTCGTTCATTACCTTTTTCATTGTGAGAGGATTGATATGAGTACCTGCGCATTTCGGGACTTTCAGTACCTCAAGTTCGATGTCTCACGATAAACTTTTCTTGCGAATAACATAACATTACAGTCCTTAGGAAATGACATGAAATAAGTTTTTGTTTATTTTATTTTATATGCATGTTTTAATATATATATATATATATATATTTATTTATTTATTTATTTATTTTTATTTACAAAAAGCATGAAAACAAACTGGTATATACAATGATAATTTAGAAACACATTATTGCATGAAGTGTTTGAGATGTCGATCATTTACAGGGGCATTAAGAATGTCTCCATCCATGTTTTCTAATAACCAAGCATTTTTTCCTTCTAAGGCCGAAATTATGTATGGACAGGACCAGATTGGATCGAATTTGCCATGTTTTTCAGCATCTTCCTTTCTAGCTTCTCATTTTAAGACCAAGTCGCCAGGGAGAAATTCTTTATCTTTCGCTTTCTAATCGAATAAGGATTTCTTTTTGTCCTGATACCTTTGCAACCTTTCATTTACTTCGGCCCTATTTTGATGGACTTCAACCAACTAGTTTATTCTCCTAGTAACGTCATTGGGCTCTTCATTGGAATCTTGCCAGAGTTTCATTACTGGCAGAGCAAGATTTATTGGCAAAATGACATCAGTGCCATATACCATATGGAAAGGGGAAATCCCGATTGATTTTTTGGTACTTATTATGTTGGCCCATAAAGCATATTTTAAATGGGTATGCCACGCTTTTTTGTTCTTAGTCAAAACTTTTTTTATCACGGTAATCAGGCTTTTGTTGGATGATTCAGCCAGACCATTTCCTTGTGGGTAGTAAGATGTGGAGTGCCCTAGTATGATGTTATATTTTTGACAAAAATTTATCATGGCCATCGATTTAAATTCCTGAGCATTGTCAGTGACTATTTTTCGAGGGCAACCAAATCTGGATAAGATATTATCTTCCAAGAAACAGATTACTACTGAGTCAATGGCATTCCTTGTGGGGATAGCTTCTACCCACTTAGTGAAATAATCAATAGCAGTTAGGATCCATTTGTGTTGCGTACTGGAGTGTGGATGAATTTATTCGATGAAATCAAGTCCCCATTGTTGAAACGGGGCTTCGGTTTTAACTGGAATTAGGGGTAAATCTGGGACTCTATGTTTTCCTATGAACAACTAGCACGGGACGCAATTTCAAACTTTAGTGTTCACTTCTATGAACAATTTGGGCTAGTAGTATCCGACTCTTAAGATTTTATATGCTATTTCTCGCCAAGCATGATGTCCTCCACATACTCCAACATGGAATTCATCTATAACCCGTTTTTTTTTCCAGTTTTAACTAAGCACCTCAGTAGAAAACCCAAGGTATCTTTCCAAAGAAAGTTAGCATCTATGATACAGTATTTTACAGCATGTAACTTTAGTGTACTAGCTTTTGACAGGGTTAACTCACTAAGGCATTGAAGCGTGAGTAGGTAATGGACAATGTCGCGATACCAGGCTAAAGACAAAAACTTATCTTGGATTTTGGCTGTAGGTACAATAATATCAAGCTCGTCTATTTCCAGGAATCCCTCATTCTATTGCAACTGATTTATCCCAAGCACTTTTAAATTTGATTCGGCAAACAATTTGGCTAAACCTTGACCTTTGATAATTTTAGTTGGCTTGACTTCTAGATCAAACTCCTGGATCTTAGCTAACCACCTGCCTTTTCTTCCATCACTATCTGGTTGCACCAGGATGTCTTTAATAGAGCTAGAGGGTACATAGGCTATGATATTTGAAAGTAACACATAAGTTCTGAAAGCCTTTAGACCTTTCACCATTGCGTAGGCCTGTTTCTCCATTATATCATATTTCAACTCAGCATCTTTGAGGCTTTTGCTAAAAAATGCAATAGTTCGCTCAAATCTTTCTTCGTTTTTTTGTAACAAGACAACTGCAATGGTATGTTCTAAGGCAAAAGAAAAAATCAAAAACTCTTTTGTGTAATCTGGACTTGCCAAGACCGGTGCTTCACTTATTACTTTCTTGATGCGTTGAAATGACACTTTGGCTTCGCTAGTCAATCTCACCTCGCTGTCCTTTTTGAGCATATCTGTTATCAATTTCACAATCTCAGCAAAGTTAGGAATGAATCTCCTCACGAAATTTATTTTTCCTAAGAAAGACTAGATTTCTTTTACATTTCTAGGAAAATTTATAGTGTTTATTGCTTCAACCCCTTTTGGATCGATTTTGATTCCTTCTTTAGACACGATATGGCCCAATAGCTTACCTTCTTGCATCGCGAAATGAGATTTCTTGGGGTTGAGTGACAAACCAAATTTTCGTCAGTTCTCAAAGGTTTGCCTAAGGTGCGTTAGATGTTCAGCATCAGGTTTGGAGAACAAGGTCAGGTCGTCAAGGTAGATAACAAAAAAATTATCCATTACACCCATGAAAGAGATATCCATGGCCT
The DNA here is from genome assembly GCA_000966675.3 of Picea glauca. Classification (NCBI taxonomy): domain Eukaryota; kingdom Viridiplantae; phylum Streptophyta; class Pinopsida; order Pinales; family Pinaceae; genus Picea; species Picea glauca. The sequence continues at coordinate 77,890 of JZKD02S0877527.1, forward strand.
GCTAAAAAGTAACCCCTGCATTCATCAAACTAAAGGGCATTTTATTGTACGTAAAAGTACCCCACAGGGTAGTGAAAGTAGTCTTTTCTTTATCGTCTTGATGCACTGCGATCTGATTGTAACCTCAAAAACCATCAATCATAGACATTCGGTTAGCTCCAATTACTTTTTCTAAGATGTGATCCACTTAGGCAATGGGTAATTGTCTTTGAGTCATGATCGATTCAGGTTTCTGAAATCGACGCACAGTCTGATCTCATTGTTTTTCTTTCTTACTGGGACCAAGTTGGCTACCCACTTAGAGTATCTCAGTGGGACTATGATTTTAGCATCCAAGATTTTTTTGACTTCTTTTTCTATCACTGGTAACAGGATAGGGTTAATCTACCTGAGTTTCTATCTAAAAGGTTTGACACCTAGTTTTAGTGGGATTTTATGTTCCATGATGGTTGTATCATAAGTTCTCAACTCGTCATAAGACCAGACAAAAACATATTTGTCTTTTATAAGCAACTCAACATATTTACTCTTGATTTCAGGAGACAGGTACCTGGACACTTTCACTAGGTTGGGACTCTCATCAGAACCTATATTGCAATCTTCGACTTCCTTCGGTTGAGGTTGTAAGGTAGTCTTCAAAGGGATGTCATCATGACTAAAAATCCTTTCTAAGGGAATCAGGCCCTTGGTTATCTGATTAATTTTTAAAACCAACATCTGGTGATTTGTGATTTTATCTTGGAACTCTTGGGGGTCCTCCCCTTCCTGCATGATCCAAATAGGATCATTTTGGTTCTCTTGGTCAGCATGGGTTTCGACGAACTCATCTATCGTTTCTAGAAATTTTCGGAGTTGTTCATTGTCCTCAAAGACTTGCCAATGTTGTATGTTATTGGGTATGGAAGGTATATGTCTCATTTTTATATGATATTTAAGTTTGAAAGTAGTGGGAGGTGCGAAAGTCGAAGCTACTTTGGCTAAAGCACCCACCTGCTGATTTTCAGCGCTTGGGATGAATTGAACATTAACAGAGGAGAAAAAAATTTCGATTAGGTCCCAAACACAATTTTGATATGACCTTAACCTAGGATGTTTGGCCTGATACTGGCGATTAACCTGTCTCACGATCAACTCTGCGTCACCAAAAACTTCCAAGTTTTTAATTTTCATTTTCCTAGCGGCCTCTAACCCTAACACTAGAGCTTCGTACTCACATACATTATTGGTGTGGTCTATGTTCCATTGAAGCCTATAAGAGAAAGGGCTAACGAATTGGTTATCAGGTGCCACAAAAATTACTCTAGCCCCGACTCCAAGACAAGATCAGGCACCGTCAAAAAACATTTTCCAAACACCAGTGTTATACACATCCTGTTCTATTTGTTTTTTTTTTTATCTGTACAATTTTCTTCTATACATGTATCCACATCATCATCTATAGATAATATACAATTACCTAAATCATGATCAACAATATATACAAGATAATTTTTTGGGCTGAGAGGATCACTGACCATAAATACTAACCTGGTTTCCCTGTATAGTCACATGAACTGTCCCCCGAAAATTGGAATTGTTGCGTACGTCATATCAAGTTGAAGGGAACCTCCAAGTTTGTCACCCCAAGATCAGGACAAGAGCATGCCATATTTTGGGGGTATATCTGTGACAACTACATCCATTAAAACACTTTTTGAAGGTACTTGTGCAAGGTTTACAACTAAGTCGTTTATCATACCTATACACTTGAATTTTCTCGAATCAAAAGAATATAAATCTCCATAAGGCCTGGTGATTTCAAGGCCGAGTCTATCCATGATTTCTTTACGCATCACATTGTGAGATGCCCCAGAATCTAACATGCAGTCATGGAGCAGATGGTCGAGAATGGTCAAAGTAATGAAGAAAGGGGAAACAGTGTCTTTAGCACCTTCGAAGTGTGGGACAAAAATTATGTTAGGTTTTTCATCCTCTAAGTTTATAACATCGGCCTGACTTTCATTTTTCGAAAAATTAATCATTTTAGCAATTTGTTTTCGGTATATCGGTTTTTTAGCCAGTTCTACAAGAGGAATAGGAATTTTGATCTTATTGATTTCATTTTCTAGGTTGAAAATTCCAATGGTTTTGTCGATTTCCATGTTTTGAGCCTCCGACCCTTTCTTTTCAGTTTTCCTTCGCTGAGGGGCCTTTGTTTCGGTAATAGGGTTATCTAGTTTTTACATGCTCAAGGGTGGAGTTTCTGCTGTCTTTATTTTAGTAAACTGGATGTTAGTGGCCTTAGTCCCTTCAGTCTGTTTCTCAGTGCTTTTTGAAATTGGTTCACCAATTTCAAACCTCGACAATATTTTTTTAACTGGAACAGTTGCAGAAACCTTGTTTCTAGGCCTCAGGTTGTATTTTTGGTGAAGTTCAACCATTATCCCATCTGTTATTCCCAGATAGGTCAAATATTCTGAAACACTATCGTTCTTACTACTCTTGGTCCCATACTCTGTAGTCAAAGACTTTTCATAATCGTGTCTTGTTATGTAAGGTTGTAGGCAGTCATCACCAAGATTGTTCATATCCTCTTCTAACTCCTCGAAATCCTCCAAGTCTTGTCCTCCTATAAAGTTTTCACTTTTAAAAGGAGTTTGGATCTTTTGATCTTCATTCATAATTTTTTTTTGTGGTTTTGAGGGTTAGGGTTCTTTCTGAACTCCTTTCTAGGGTAATGTTCATTCTTAGCTTGTTCTAGTTCCATTCTCGATATTTTGTTTGACAGTTCTTTGATGATTCTAGCCATATCATCCATTTTGTCCTCTGAAGATCTTCCTAATCCAGAGGGTGCTCCTTACTCCCTGTATCTCTTGATTTCTTTGTTTCCCGTATCAAATTTAGCTTTCATCTTTCCTGATGCCATCATATTAGATTTGATTCCGAGGGCATCATCTTGCATCTTGGTAAGATCTATTGATCTTCTCTCCCTTAATAACAGGGTGAAGTCGGGGTCAAAAGCTCCAGTGAAAGTCACTTTCGCTATAGGTTGTGAGGGCTTGACCTCAGTTGGGATCTTATTGTACAATTTGTTAAAACATTATGTAAACTCGGGGACCGATTCAAAGTTTTTCTTTTGAAGAGCTCCAAATTTAGTCAGATAATAAAGATGGTCTTTCCGTTCACCCCATTGTCTGATAAAAGTGTTTTCAAGTTCATCATATGATGGTATAGATCCGACAGATAGGCCTCGAAGCCAGGTTCTTAATTTCCCTTCAAAATTTTGAACCAAGAGTCTGGATTAAACATCTTCATGTTCCAATTCAAGAATGTTAGTGAATTGATCGAAAACATTTATGTGTTCGGTTGCTGTCAAGTCACCTTTTCCCGTGAACTTAGGCAGGTTTTTCATGTAATTTTCTGGTAAATCATGGAGAGGGGCATATCTTGCAGAAAATTTTGCAAATATCCGAAGAGGCGGTGCTTGGCCTCCCGCTCCTCCTCCTTGACCACCTGTGGCAGCACCTCCAGCCCCACCTCCTCCGGCTGTGGCCATTGTGGAGTTAACGGATAAATTCTGGGGGTTGTAAGGATGGGTTTCAAGAAATTGATTATCAAAGGAGAAGAAACTTGAGAAAGAAGAGCTTGGGGAATGTGGACTGGTTTCTTCAGAACCACAAGGTGAGAATATAGGAGAATCAACAGAAGTTGAGTCAAGATATATAGGATAATTGTTTTAGTTTTGAGATATAGGAAACCGAAATTCGAGAAGGGAGGGAGAATGAGTCACTACAGGAAGTGAAGCAAATCTTCATTTTCTATCAGTGTGGAAAAAATCTGAGAAAGCCTCGGTCTCAAAGACCAGAAGAACCAGATATGATTCAGGGGGTGTGACTTTATCAACGAGGTATTTCCTGTAAAGGGGTGGAATACTTGATTCACCATGTTGATCTTCTGAGTTAGACTGTGTAAAATTAGGTCAAAATTTTTTATTTGTGGATGAGACAGTCTGGCGGAAGTATCTTCTTGGTTTTAGAATTTTTTCGGGGTCCGAAAAAGGTGAAATCTACTTGTTGTCTTGATTCTTTTTGGTGTTTTTCTGGTTAAGATCTAGCTTAAACAATGTGGAGTCGCCAAGTGAAAGATGGAGGTAGCCTTAGAAGTTTTTCAGATTTTGTTCACTATCAAAGAAAGAAAGCGCCAATGTCGTTCTCCTCAGGGAAAAAACTTTGTTTCTCTGATCCCCGACAACGACGCCAAAAATATGTTGTTCCTGAGTTTATACTTTAAGGCTTTAAAGTATACTGTCAAGGCATCTGAAAAAATAGAGGGAGCTAAGAAAAGAAAAAAGGACTGATAAAAAGTTAAAGTCTATTGTCGGTTTCTCAACTGTCTTTGTCGAAATTCCCAGTTTTCCTGGATACTGATATCTCTCTCAATTGTTTCCCATGAACGTTCTAAGTCAACCTGATTATTTGTTGTTTGTAAAATAGTGTTAAATAAATGTAGAGTAATTTTGGTTTGATCCAAGAGACCAGGCTCAATGTTAGGTTGCCTTGCAACTGGTACTGTCATGAAGGAGGAAAGTAAAGGAGGATAAAGTTCTATGTTTTCTTTTTAGGTTGGTTACCTCTATTCCACAATGTAACGAGAATGATGTCAAAACACAAATAAATAGTATGACCAAATTGTAGGCCTTTTCTTGTATCTGAGTTAAATTTTAAAGAAAAGAAACATGCATGATATGGAGAAAACCATAAAGATGTTAGAAAAGTGAGGCATCAATTTTAGTGGAATCTCACATTGTAACAAAAGACTATGAAATGAGAAACATATTAATGAAGCATATGATGCTGAAATCTAAGCATCTACAGGTCTTGTATCTGTTGATAATGGATACAGAGGAAAAACTGTGAATGATTTGAAATAACAAGAATAATAATTTCCACAGTAGAGGTTGTACTAAATTGTAGCTAAGCATTCATCAATTAAACATATATAAGAAAGATGAGATGACAGAGAAACACATAACTCAGAAGTGACAAGATCTGGAATCTTCAATCTGCATTTCTATTAATTTAGAGTCTCTTCAAAATTACATCGTCAACAATGTTTTTTTAGAGAGATCAAAAAGCCCCATTTTAGTCTTTGTTCCCTATATTTATACAATGGTCATCCATACTTGATGGTTAACAATCTCCTACTTTCTAGGAGAAAAATAGTTACAAAAATGCAACCTTAACCATTGCACAATTAACTTTTGTTTATCTATCATTCCAACAGTATGAGTTTCCAAATGATACTTCATTGCTTAGTCCAAATCTCTCCCTCCTTTGTTGCTACACATTCAATACATTTCTCCAGAAAATGGACAAAGTTTCTAGGAGGTGTTGGAAGATCTTTAGTCTTAAACAGATAAAACTTTCTTTGTACCTTTGGGAACCGATCTTCAAAACCTTGGTCGGAAAACTTGATCACTTGCAATTTTAAACTGGGCTGTACCAATCATCTGTTTATTAGGTTGGCATCGATTTCCTTCAATTGTAAAGTTTCAATCTAAATCTTCTTCAAACCTTCCTTGCAGTCCAACTGTTGTTTTTCAATGTTTATCTGCCCCAGTGACTCGGAGCAGTCATTTCTTTCAATGCCTAATGCTTTCTTATCCAAAGAATTGAAGATTCTTTCACAATCATGTTTGATTTATTTGACTATCTTCTTGCTCTTAGATATATTTGTTTCCCATACCTTGAGCATGATGTCTCCTTTTATTTGTTCCGTGACAGAGATCTTTAGACTTTTCGTCGCCTCTTTATTTCCTAAACATGCAACCGCTTTCTGGAAAGTATTCCTTGCTGCTTTAGCTTCCTTTTCTAGTAAAATAATATTATCAAGATATTTTCTTACGTCTTGAAAGTAATTCTGGATGATCCCTATTTTGGAGATCAGTCTCTGCTGCTCGGCTTCTATCTTTGTATGTGTTTCTAGTGAGAGGGTTTGGAACTCCTTTAAATCTATAACTTGGCCTTCCATCAAATTTAACTTAACCTGTAACTGTTATGCATGCTCCTTTTATTGAGCAACCTGCACCTGAATTTCTTGTATCCTCTGGTTCATTTCATCCAGGCTTGATTTGAGTGATTGAATTTATATCCTTTTGACATCCCTGGTCTGCTCCAAGCTTTTACTCACCTTTTCTCTGATTTTCTTCTCAGCATTCTTTAACTAATCCTATAATTGAGCTATCATGTTATTACTCTTCTTTATGCTCATTCTCATGCTTCCCATGGTAAAAAAGTTTGTTGTTGCCATGGCTCCAATGGAACCTGCTATCTCTGTAGCGAAATCCTCCTCCTCCAAATTATGTCCATCTAGCAAGACTTTATTCTTTTTTACCATACTCCCCTCCTTCCTATACATCTCTTGTTTCAGGAGAACCTTCCTCTTTCCACTGAAAAAATAATCAGAAGGAGGAATCTCATCTATGGAGATAGAGGTGAGGTCATCAACAAATAGGGCTCCAGTCTATGGGAATCCAAAGGCGGACTGTAAGAAGGTTAAGGAAGCTATGGGACTTCCTAGCTTTGTAGATCCTTTCCCTTCTATTTCCTTAGGCATATTGACATCAACACTAGGTGATGAAGGGGGAGTAAGCTTACTAGACTCGAGAGGTATCTCGGACCTCCTCTCTACTTCTGTCTCTAGTTTTTTCGTCTATAAGGCCTCTTTATTTTGTGGGGGCCTTTCAGTATCCCGTGGGACTTTTTTGGGATTTCCCTTCTCCTGTGTTTCCTGTTCGAAGCCTGGGGGAGTATTTTCCTATTACTGGGGAAGGGTGATTGCTTCTCTTTGCAGTACTTTGGGAAGATCACTCTGTCTATGCTTCTGAAAGGTCCGAAAACTAGCTTGCAAGTCGAACGACAGTGTCTGTGCTCGTTCTAACACCTCTTTATAAGTCTTAGTCCCTTTGAACATGTCATCCCAAGGGGACTCCTCATGTTCATATTCTTTCATATTGCAGTGGGCCATGTGTTTCCCCACTAACTGGTAAGGATTGTGCTTCCTGTGCTCGAGGTATACCAATTTGACCCCCTCCAATGCTGCCTCTTCAACCTTGGAATGACCCAAGTTGAGAAGTGAAAATTTTCCAATCTGAACGGGAAAAACAAGCCAAGATTTCTTTTGAGCTGTCTTTAATTCTATCACGATTCCACCCGTTATTATTTGATAAGCTACCTCCCTACACTCTAGTCTGTCAGGGAGGAATTTCGGGAGCGCATGTGGAGGAATCGAACATCCAAAAACTCTGATGTAGAAGAAATTATCCTCTATAAACTAGTCAGCAATTGCCCGAAGGCTCCCTATGACCAACTATGAAATGCGAGGGGGTGAACAGTCGTATAGCATCTGGTGTATTGGTATTACCACGAAATGACAAATCTCATAGAATGAATCTTTGGCGTTTTCTTCCCAAAGTTTAGAATGATATTCATGAATAGGCTTCAGGTAAGTCGGATTCCAACTCCAATTCATCAAAGGGAAAGGAGTTGAGAAGCATATAGCATCCATGATGTATGCGGACATATAAAAGACTGTTGTTTGGCCTTTTGATCTTGCAGTCTGGTACTCCATAACCTCTCTCTCTATGTTATCGAATAAAATCTTATTCCAATTGAAGCTGTAGCCTTCTGCGGCCTCATGCAAAAGAGGTACCCATTCCGTCGAGAAGTGGGTAGGACTTTCCTTACCAAAAATCCTACATAACATCATCACCACATAAACCATATACTCGTTTAAAGACACTGTGGCATAAACACCATGTGTGTCGGCCCTGAATTTTGCTTTGTTTCTCCACCAGTCTTTTATTATGTCAGGATACATTTGGTCTGACACAAAACATTCTTTCCTCTAAAACTCACTGACAAAATATTTATTATAAATGTATTTGGGATAGGAAGACAGTTTATATATTACTTGTATATGCTCTAGTATGAAGGAGCTGATGACGACCCCTCGGCTGTCCAAAATGCTCCTTGTTTGCATGTCCGCTCGCTCTAAAGCCCAACTGATCATGTCGTTGTAATTCAGGAGTCGCGACCGCGTAGCCACCTTGTGAAGTTCAGACTCCACTATATCCTGGAGTTTGTTGTCGGCGTCATGGGGGAAGTTCTTAATCTCATAAACGAGAGTTTCTAAAATATGCCTCTAGGATTTTATGGAATCGATGGCATGCGATATTGTATCAGATACAACATCTCCGTATGGACTCGAGACCTCTGCAACTTCCTCATTTTTCTTGGTGGCCTTCTTGGACACCATGGTGGTTATACTGGACCAAAAACTTGTTTACAAAGAAAAGTGTATAAAACTAGACAAATGTGACTCGCTACAGAGGTAAAGGTTAAGAATGAACTTCGACACACAATACCTTTATTAATCTCTAAATTTGTGTTGTAGCGAGCATACTGATACCATCGATGAAAAATAAATTCTTTAATTTGAAAGATATGCTTAGAGATACGAACTCATGTCAAAAATATTTTCACTTACCAGTTATTAATAGTGTCGTATATCGGCAATTTCGAAACTGAAAACCCAAAAATCACTGCCTTCCTTAATTCCCGAAAAGCAAAAAGTAGCTTAGTCATCATTAATCATGTTTCGAAGACAATTTAATCCTTTAATCTTAGGGTTTGTTTAAAGAAAACGTGATTTCACATTTTGGAACTTCGGGGATCCTGTCGTCAAGGGATATGTCACAAGTAAACCTTGGATCGCGAAATTGTGATGGGATTAGCGAGGAACTAATCATTCGTATTAAAAAACTTTAATTAATCATGATTAGTGGACAATTACTTTTTAATTTTTACTTTTCGTAAAATCGAGGACTGGGAGTTCAAAGGAGAAGAGTTTGAAAACGCTTTAGCAGAGAGAAAACCGAATCACAAAAGACTAAGGGAGAGATAATTGTGTTTAGGGATTTGATTAATTATGAATTAAAGAGTTCTTTTTGGTAAACAACGGAAAAAGTAACGTTCATTTCTTCCCCCTTTTTACTTTATATTTCTTAATATTTTTAAATGGCTTCAGGATTTCGGCGCCGGGAAAAAGGGATAGTTGAAGATCACACCTCGAGAAGAACCGAATTTTGAAACGCGAAAAGGAACGGGTGATTCTGACTCCTTTCTATTTTGGACTAAGGGTGGCTCCATGGCTCAGGAAAAGATGAAGCTTCATTTTTAAAGGGTGGAAAAATTTAATCTTCATTTCAACAGATCCCACATTGTACAGACAATGTTTTAAAACTTGAAATCGGTCGAGGGTCAACTTCAACTTAGACTTGGATTGATACAAACTGATCTAAATTCAATGACTCGATTTTACTAAAATATACATAAAATATTTAAATTTTAATGAAAAAATATATTTTAAAGATTCCAAACCATTAAGGACAAAATATGAAAAGTCTACTCATGTATGTACCATGTAAGAGTGAACATATAAAAATGGCACCGAGTGCAATACATATCAACAAAAATATACATAATCAATGAGGAACCAAATGGCCTCTAGCGAACAAAAAACATGCTACAAGCTATTGGTCTACTACATAATATATAGTACATATAATTGATCAATGATAAATCATCAAACTCATCACCAGTGCTAGAAATGGGATCCTCAACAAGAGTTACAAAATCATCCTCCGGCTCAAATTCTTTGGACTCCTCAGACTCCTCAGGGACATTTGCAATTGCAGTAGATGTAGTAGTACTAGAGAAATCACGAGATGATCAAGTTTCAAAACTAGTGCTTGCATTTTCCCTACCTGGTGCTACGTTTTCACTTACTCCAACTCCTACCAATAGATCTAGATCCAAATCAATCCCCCCCCGACTCCAAGTCATCGATATCAAAATCAGGATCAAACTTTGCTAGGTGAGACTCCTCCACCCATTATGAGGTTGGATCAATATCATCCAACACAATGGGATCATATCAAGCCTTATGTTCAAAAACTGGTTGCGCCTTGGTCGAAGGTTGTACTGGATGAAGACGAGATCATTCAACCATTTTTGTTCCAAACGATTTCTTTTCTTCCTCAAAGACAGACCAATTGCGCTCACACCTAGAAGCACTGCAAGTTTGGCTCAAGACTTGAATTGCAAACTTTTTCAATTGAGGACACTAGCTACCAAATGATTCCCACCAATGTGTTGCAAGGACAATGTTAGTTCATTAATGATTAGATTTTGAACATGGAAAAAATATAAATTATTTAAACTTTAAACTTTAAACAATCTTAAAAAAACTTTGGAATTGCTTACCTGGTTCATCCACATCTCTTGCAATCTTTGCAAGGTTTTTTCCAAAGCTACCAGTGGCTCTAGTGAAAGAACTAATATGTCGATGTATTTCCAGTTTCTCTACCTCATTAGGGGCCATGCGCTCCAAGCATTCATACAATCCATCTTTGACCTCCCAAGTTTGATCTTCTTGTAACTGAGCTCTGTAAGGATACCTTGGGTTCAAGAAATACCTATTTGCATGTATATGACGATGGAGTTGATTGTTTAATCTATTATCAATGATCTCATAGATATACCCATACTTAGCTATTCTATCTTTGTAGGTTGTCCTTATCTTCTCATTTCCTTGATCCATAGGACTCATAGATGTAACCCATGGTCAAATTTTCCCCATAAACCAATTGCAACACCTTAATGGGGGGCTCGCCAATTTTCACAACCTCTATTGCGTTTTTCCAAAAAATGTTATCAAAAACTTTATTTTTGGTGTCTTTTCCATCTTGTTTGCGAGCCCACCGAGATTCGGTCCATTCATCACTTAAATTTTTTTTTTTCAAGTTATGTTCTTGGGAAAGGAGAGATTGCAATGTGAGGAAGTGAGTTGCAAATCTCATTATGGAAGGCCTAACAAGTTCCTTTCCCTTGATGTTTTTCCTCATTAGGTTCAATACCCATGAGTGGTTGTATATGTACTTTGTGATGCATTTGGCATGCTCTACAATGTTCTTAATCCATCCATGTTTTAATATGTCCTCAAGCATGAGGTCTATGCAATGTGCAACACATGGAGTCCAAAATATAGTCTTGTATTTGGACTCTAACATTTTACCAGCAAGAACATAGTTAGAGGCATTATCAGTGATGATCTGAATAAAATTAGCTTCCCCCAATGATATAACAATCTCATCCAAAATTTGAAATAACAGGTTTGCATCTTTCACCTTATCAAATGCATCAACAAATTTCAAAAACATGGTTTCTTGAGGGCAAGAGACAAGGAAATTTATGATTGTACGATTATTTCCACCAACCCATCCATATGACATGATGGTACAACCTTTATTGGCCCATGAATCTCTAAAATCCTTCAAGTATTATTGTATGGATGAAACCTCTTTTTGCAAAAGAGATCCCCTCAAGTCATGCAAACTAGGGCCTTTGAATCCCTTTCCTGCAGGAACAACATCATCCCAGATAGGTTGGTGATAAGGAGAGTGGGAAACATTGAAGGGGATAGGTAAATCATACTACCATATAGCTATGTATTCAAAATCAACACCTTTGTATTTCTACTTCCAATGGTTATCTAAGGTGGGCTGAGTTTGACTTGGTTGAGAGGCACTAACAACACTAGGGGAAGGTGTAAAATAACTTGTAACGTTCTTCCTCTTTTTAGGCTACCTATCAAGAGGGGGAGGAACATAATGGAAGGGGTCCATAATATTGGTAGAGCAAATAGATGAAGAGCCTTCAAGTTCAAATTCAAACCCAACATTTTCTCTCATTGCAACAAGTTTCCAAAAATATTAATTTAAATATTTAACACAATTAAAACCAAGCAACCATACAACATATTCATATACAAATACCTTCATTCCTGTAAAACTTACTTACACTCAATGCATGCTTACCTTCATTTATTGATATCTCCTTCTGGTAACAAGAACATGGATCTGTTATCCCAATACCCATACCATGGTAAATATACAAGGATGTGTATGTTGATAGATGATGGGAATTTGAATCTCTCATCCAAATATCCATCCCTCGGAAGTGTACAATGATGTGGATGATACCATATAATAGGCTCAATAATTATAGGAGTATAGAGGAGACCACATTATTGGATGCATTGTCTCATTAATATTTTATTAGTCCAATTAGTCCAAGTGCAAGTATTTTATTATTGAAATTTGGAATTTTTCTCATCCCTCAAGTTTTTCTCTGTATAATTCACAAAGTGACATGGATTCACTATTTTATTTGTTTCTAAAAAACAATATTCTTTGAAAAATAAGAATGTGAAATAGCTTTTGAATATTTTGATAAACTCATTGACAAATGACAACATTAGATTCGACAGTGTAGTTTGTTCAGGGTTGACATTGACTCAAATCAATAGTAAATATAATGTAACCATGTGATCTACACACATGTGAAGATAATGTAACCATGTGATCTACAAACAGAGTTGTAGTTGTTACAGGTCTGCCCATGAGCCTATGGGAAGAGTTGCCTTTCTGTGTGCCTAAATGACCACCAGATAAGAGGATTGTGCCTCTCTAATGAGTGTGACACATCAAGCTTCCTAACACTCATTAGAGAGGAACAACCCTCTTATATTGTATTCATTTAGGCACATAGAAAGGCAACTCTAACCATAGGCATGTGGGAAGAGTTGTAGCATCTAAAACTCTGCCCATAGGCCTGGGCAGATTTTCCTTTCTATGTGCCTAAATTACCACAATATAAGAGGATTGTTCCTCTCTAATGAAGGTGAGGCATATTGATGTGTCACACTCATTAGAGAGGCACAATATTATTATATAGTGGTCATTTAGGAAGATAGAAAGGAAAGTGGGCATATTTTCCTTTCTTTGTGCTTAAATGACCATAATATAAGAGGATTGTGCCTCTCTAATGAGTGTGAGGCATATTGATGTGTCACACTCATTAGAGAGGCACAATATTGTTATATGGTGTTCATTTAGGCACATAGAAAGACAACTCTTCTCACAGGCCCATGGGCAGAGTTGTATATGCTACAACTCTTCCCAAGGGGCTGTGGGAAAAGGTGTCTTTCTATGTGCCTAAATGAACACCATATAACAATATTGTACCTCTCTAATGAGTGTGAGGCATATTGAACCACACTAAACAAAAAGTTGGTTTAATTTGTACAAAAAACCATGTCTTAATGTATAATCAGGAAAATGAGTTTGATTTACCATCGTGGGATGTAGTAAATCAACATCAAATCAGCAACTGGAAACTAGGATCTGCAATATACATTTTTTTTAATTTATAACAACTTTCCAAATCTGAAGTAAACACTTTCTACCTTTGCAAAAATAACTGCAGATCTGCAACTTCAATTTACCAATTTCATTGAGGACTACTTTCAGAGGCCACAATAATACTTGAATTTGAATGTCTCCTTGAAAAACAAGCAAAGCGTAACCCTAAAACTTTGAGAAAAGTCTTCCAAACATTGTGCCAATATCTTATAATCTAACCTGATTCTTTGACTGGTGCAACAGTTGGAAAGGGCATAGAGTATGGAAAGAGGAATACCAACAAGGCAAAAGAAACTTACCAGCACAAGAATCCTATGAATTCAAGTCTTTAGGCAAGAGAGATATTAGGAAGCAAAATTCTCATACCATCAATATGCTCAAAAAATTCTCACCAAAGATGAAGATCGTTCTATAATTAATCAGAAAAGAAGCAAGTACATTTGATCCAAGAAGTATCGTATTGACTTCACAATCCCGAAAAATCCTAAGGGGGTCCAAAGATCAAGCCTATGGACACTTGTCCACTTCGACTACTTGAAGAAAATTGTTGTGAAAGAAACATGAGAGACTTCAAATTTCACACAATTCAAGAGCTTAATGATAGTTAGAAGACTCAAGTTCATAGGCAAGATAGAATACAATAAGCAAAGAGGTAACTAAAGGCACCAGTGGTTGATTTCGTAAACTTATAACTCCTTATATAATTAAGGATCAATCTATTTTTTGACTTCACTAAACAAACACCCTATATTCAAATTATTTTATGTGCAAATTTATCTTGACAACTTTCAAAATTAGAACAAGAGTACAACAAAATAACCTCCTAAGGAGGGCCCTAGTGTTAGAGGGTGCATTCTTATCCACTTGAGGATAGCCTTAGCTTCCAAGTGTGTCCTGATTTTTCTCAAAATAAGACACTTAAACCATGCTAAAAAGATCCATAAGAAGTCCATGCCAAATCTGAAATATCCCTCAACCATATATTGGTCACTTGATTGGATAGGCTAGGTCAAGGGGAAAAACAAGGAGGAGATGATACAATTGATTATGTGTGAAGTATGAAATGTTTTCCAACAATTATCAAGTCTAAACAATGTAAAATAATACCCAAAACACTAGCTATCAAGTGAAAAGAGTAGTTATAATGAGCTTTTCAGAAAAAAGACAATGTTATATGTTCAAGGAATGTTTTGTAACAACAACAAGAAATCATCTCTTAAAATTCTCAAATAAATTCCCAAATATAGATCTTAATCAGTAGAACTAGATCCAAATGTGAAACAATGATTTCAACCTACTTTAACCATGACATTAAGTAATTTATCAACAATAAGGCCAATCCCTAATGGCTGTAACAAATACTTCACAACAACATCAAGGAAACTTGCTTTCATCCAACAATACAACCATGGAAATTATGCCCAATATCAAGTAGAATGTTGGGAAGACCTTGGACAATAATTATATGCTTGAGTTATTGTTATAAGTAATTTATTAGATGCAATAGGTTTGCGCCATAATGGTTGTAGAAATCATTCATAACAACAGCAAATTAGTGACTTATTATGACAAGCGTTCAATTACAATTAGCATGAGGATAAAGCTAGACACCTAAATTCTCAAATAAATTCCCAAATATAGCTCTTAATGAGTATAACAAGATACACATGTTAAACAATGATTTCATCCTACTTTAACCCTCACATTAGGTAAGTTATCAACAATAATGCCAAGACCTAACAACTGTAACAAATACTTCACAACAAAAACAAGGAAACTTGCTTTAATCTAACAACACAACCATGGAAATTATGCCCAATATCAAGTAGAATGTTGGCAAGACCTTGGAAAATAATTATATGCTTGAGTTATTGTTACAAGTAATTGATTAGATGAAATTAGTTTGAGCCATAATGGTTGTAGCAATCATTCATAGCAGTAGAAAATTATTGACTTATCATGACAAGCATTGAGTTAGAATCAACATGAGGATGAAGCTAGACACCAAAATTCTCAAATAAATTCCCAAATATAGCTCTTAATGAGTAGAACAAGATCCAAATGTCAAACAATGATTTCATCCTACTTTAACCATGACATTGAGTGAGTTATCAACAATAAGCTCAAGCCCTAATGGCTATAACAAATACTTCACAACATCAGCAAGGAAACTTTCTTTCATCCAACAATACAACAATGGAAATTATGCCCAATATCAAGTAGAATGTTGGGAAGACCTTGGACAATAGTTATATGCTTGAGTTATTGTTATAAGTAATTGATTATATGAAATTAGTTTGAGCCATAAGGGCTGTAGCAATCATTCAGAACAATACCAAATTAATGACTTGTTATGCCAAGCATTAAGTTAGAATTAGCATGAGGATGAAGTTAGACACCTAAATTCTAAAATAAATTCCCAAATATAGCTCTAAATGAGTAGAACAAGGTCCAAATGTCAAACAATGATTTCAGCCTACTTATACCATGACATTGAGTAAGTTATCAACAATAAGGCCAAGCCCTAATGGCTGTAACAAATACTTCACAACAACAACAAGGAAACTTGCTTTCATCCAACAATACAACCATGGAAATTATTCCCAATATCAAGTAGAATGTTGGGAAGACCTTGGAAAATAATTATATGCTTGAGTTATTGTTATAAGTAATTGATTAGATGCAATAAGTTTGAGCCATAATGGTTGTAGCAATCATTCATAACAACAACAAATTAATGACTTATTATGCCAAGCGTTGAGTTAGAATTACCTGCGGATGAAGCTAGACACCTAAATTCGCAAATAAATTCCCAAATATATATATTAATGAGTATAACAAGATCCAAATGTTAAAAAATGATTTCATCCTACTTTAACCATGACATTAGGTAAGTTATCAACAATAGGGCCAAGCCCTAACGACTGTAACAAATACTTCACAACAACAACAAGGAAACTTGTGTTAATCTAACAACACAGCCATGGAAATTATGCCCAATATCAAGTAGAATGTTGGAAATACCTTGGAAAATAATTATATGATTGAGTTATTGTTGTAAGTAATTGATAAAAGAAAAAAAGACCCTACTTTTCTTCTGAAAAATACATCATATATTTACAAAAAAATATTTACATCAACAAAACAAAATAGCGAAATCATATATACAATGGAGCTTATATCCTCTTCCTATGAACTACAAAAACTAATATAAAATAAGGGTATGCAATGATATCTAGAGACCTAGCATCCTTAATGAGAAAAACACATTTCCTGCCAGATTGGAATAAACAGACAAAGAAGTAACCTCATTATCAAAAATAGACTTGCAACATATATTTCAAATAGATTACAAGGCAGAGATATGCAGAGAGTGCCAAATACCCAAACAAGAAGAGAGAACCAAATAGTCAACATCATTAAGAAGAGTTGCATGCCAATGTACCTTCCCCTGAAGGAAGACTGATATTGGGTCTAGAAATTGTTCTAGCAACTCCTAGCAAACTATCAATCCCAGAATATGTGCTTCACCATTTCAAAACAATCATAGACAAGGCACAACCCATATGATATTGAAAATAGAAGAACCTAGAACAAGTGCACAAAGTACCCACATGTTGAGATGTCTACAACCTGTGATGCAACAAGATCTACCAAGTAGAAGGTACATATGGTAGCACGGATCCATTTATTCACTACACACATTTTTAGATATATTATATTTTCTTCGAAATTTTGTATGTTAAATTTAACATTGTATACCTCATTAAAAATACTTTGTATAACATTGAGGAGGTGGTGGTTCCCTTTGAACCTAAATTAAATAGATAAGTATGGGTCACATGGGGACCAAGAGAATGAGAAAGAAGAACTATCAATGCTTCAAGGTATGAATTTCCTTTAAAAAATTGCATATGATCAAGCATCTGTGATTTTTGATTCCTCTTTAATTGTTAATTCTTTGGTAAGTAAATGCACACTTTATTCCCCAAACCTTGGAAGAATCATTTGTTGAAAGAAGGCCTTTCTCAATATGTTGAAATTATTTACTACCTCCATATTTTGAGAATCAAGAAGGAGATCAAATGGAAAAATACAATACCTCATTAGGAGTAGGAATTTTGAATGTATAAAGAAGGGATGACAACTTATATTGCATCAATAATATCTCCTGAAATCTAAATATGGGTAGAAACTATCGTTTGGAGGCATATTAACAAGGTTTTATAGGGAAGGGGAGAGTCCCTCCCACTGCCATCACATCAAGAATATGGAAAAGGAATGGAATTTAATATCGCCTCCCATTACTTCCCTAGAGCCATCTATCTCCATGTTATTGATCATAGTCATATTTCCCCTCCTCGGTCTTCTTCGTCATTTCTTGCATGGAAGTGTCAACCTCCTAGTTATCTTGCTTAGCATCACTAACACAACATAGGTTGTGAATCTTTTGATCCTCTTAGAAACATATATTTCGTTAATCACTTTTCTAAGTAAATACCTAACTCCCTTGGTTTCTATATTATTGAATATTGTATATTTTTCTATCTAATAACCTTGATATTATTGAAATACAAAGCATCTCTACTAAGATCAAGTTACTAGTTCTTCTCTCCAACAAAAAAATGGGATTTTGAGTTCCATATGGAGTTTTTTTTTCATTAGGTAAATTAACAATAGAAAGTTGTTTCCATTTAATCCTGAAATACCATTTGAGAGTGGCCTACCACCATGAAAGTTAATCCAACCACACCCATTTCCCTATGGCACATGGAGTCTATCACTAATTATATTTTAGAGGAAATAAGGGAACTTTTAAAATGGCTATGCTAGTGTGAGACCATTGCATATATTTCCCAATCCACAACTTCTAATGCATATCTAATAGATTTGGTAATAGATCCATATTAACCAATTTGACAGTTATAGGTGCCAAGGATGCTCCATTTATTCACTACACACATTTTTAGCTATATTATATTTAAAAAGAAATAAACAGATCTAAATTAAAATAATTAGAATTGATGGCTATATAAACTTATATGCCGAAAGGAGAAATCACACCTAATATGATGAACCAGTCGACAGTACAGTTGGAATGGTTGGCCCCGCGTGTTTCTCTTCAGCTATATGGCCCTTTGTTAGTCTTGAGATTCTCTCAATCGATGAAGAAAGATATTAAAATACCTGCCAAAATCATTCAACCTCCATAAATATCTAAAAGATCAATACAAGTAATATTTGTAGTGCATTATTTACTCTAAGATGCATTTTTACGAGAGTATCAAAACATACATGAATGAGCTCCTCTTGGTTTTGAGAAAAATTTAGTGGAGCCACATGTCTAATATTTAATCAAACTTTCTCCCTTGATTTGAAGTAGTAGCAACGAAGTCAACATTGACTTTGTTGTTGCTCTGTTGGATCGAGGGAGGTTTTCTCCAAGATTAAATGGCTCCAATAAATTATTCTCTACTGAACAGGGCCAACGATGTGAAGGCGGAAGCTCTTAAATACCCAACATATAAATCTATTGGAATATTTACAACAAAAATGAACATATTAAAATATTAAAATATTCATGTACATCATCATTTAGTACTCTTAGCCAACTTCTTCTTCTTACCTCTATAGTTCATAATCATTTCGTCAATATCTACGTCTTTGTTCTCTAGGTGCTCTTCAAAATATGATTGTGATTGCATCCTATCATGCAAAGCATGCCTAGTCACGGGGTAATCACGGTGTAATGGAGGCCGCTGTGATGAGGCATCACCTACAAAAGAAAAAAATACAAAATTTAAATGGTTCATAAATATCATTGAACTAGTTCAGTAATATTAAAAAAAACACTTGCAATGTAATTATTTTCCTAGTGCATTGGTCGGCACCATTGGAATGGTTTCCCCCACGTGCTCCTATTCAACTATACAAGCCTCAAGTACAACATTCTCTTCCTTTGAGACCGCAAACTTTATAAGGACAATCATAACTGTAAAAGTAAAAAAAATAGAAGTACAAAATGTATAACTATGAAATTATTAAGTATATGATTAAAATACAACCATATTACCATCATGTGCTAGCTTGGTCGTATCACCATCGTGCGGCCACGCCTCCATGGAAAATTGGGACTGAATGGGATCATAACCATCTTCTGGTTCCAAACTGCTATCAATGCACTGCTCTCCAATAGTACTAGTGCGTTCGTTGACAATGTTGTTCCCCTGATTAAAACAAAGTTGTAAATATTAATAATATCCAACATGACTGTATTCTTTTAATAATAAAGGTTAATGTGGATTGAATTTTGTTTACCTTATCCTACAAAGTGGTTCTTGGTATTTGCCCCAAGATTTTTATGTGTTCAACTACCTCTTTATAGCCGTACTTGTAACCAAGATTGAGGTCTTCCTCCGTGGTTTCAGTACCAAACTTGTCACCATGCATTGCATAAGAGTATGTATTTTTTATTTTATTGTTGCAATTACATAAAAGTTTTAAGGCTATACAAATAAGATATTTAGGTACTTACAATTCGTGACTACAATTTCAAGTAGCCGCCCTGGCCTAGCCTATGCTGGCCACATTTGGCAAGCCTTGGTTTTGTGGCCTTTGATGTTTCAGTCAACCTATCATCAAAATTTTAAAGTATGTTAATATATACCATAGTTTTACTTACATTTAAAAAAGAATGAAGGTATTCAATTGAAATTGTAATTTACCTTCTGGGACCAGAGGGTGTTTTTCCTTCATCTGTCAATTTCTTCTCTTTTGCATCCTCAATGAGGGCCTTCCACTCCCTCTCTAGAATCATCAGAGGACGCTCGTACCTATCATTTTGTTTCAAGTGTTTCCTATATGTTTCTCGTGTATATTTTAAATATTGGCCAGTTGCAGCGGTGACCAAGGTCTTATTAAAAGTATCTACACCAAAAAGGCTTTCTAGATAATCCATCAATTATTTTTTGAGGTTGGAATTCTAGGAATTCCACCTCTCCCGTATGGTGGGCCCAGATATCAACAAAACCTTATTCTCCAAGAACCTGTAAAAATTGTTGTTCCCTACACGCAAAAAGATTATATGATTATTAATTTAAAAATAATAGTTTAGATGATTTATATTTGTCTACATAGAGAACATGAAAAAAATAAAATTTTAAAAATTATGTGGGACTTTAACCTGATTTAATGGAATCCCTTCCTCATTGACCATAAAGGTTCCCTTAAGGGTCCTTGTGTTTGTCACATGTATTTCTTTAGGAAAATAAATCATATAGTTTGTCAAATCATCGGCCTCATCTCCGTCACCACCTCCAGAGCCTACCTGTGTGGCCTCTTCATCGGTGGGCTTGTCGTGGCTCCCATCTAATGGTGTGGAAGGTGGAGATCTAAATAACTGTGTCCTGGTAACTATACGAGGGCCTGCGAGGGACCCTGTGGAATCTGTGTAGTGCCACTACTACCGATACCATGTATGTCGGTGTCAACATGATCTAAAAATCTCTATATAAGAAAGAAAACATTTTTTCGTTTAGATAATGTAAACGTTAAAAATCCAGCTTTCATAATTGATCTTATGACATCAAAATAAAACAACTTGAAATTATGGTTATTATCTTATATGTCTTAAGACTTGTCATAACTTCTCTGATCCTTTCTTCAACCTCGAGAGTTTGATCTAGAATATCTACCAAGTGAGATAGTTCCTTGTTTCCTTTATTGATCTTTTTCCTTATTAAAATCATAGGGTCAGGGGATTCATACAAATCCCTTTCTCCGAGAGAATCATCATCAACATCATGTCCCACCGACTACATATTCGATAAAATAAATGATAATTTAGTTATGTAAACAAATAAAATAATTGATCGCCACAGAAATAAAATGCACATTAAATGCAATTAAAAAATTGTTATTCATTTACCTGTTCTGAGGCCACTATTGATTTACCATGATCATCCTGCCACATTACAGTAAAATTAGAACTGTGATCATTATCATGATAAATAAGTTCAAATTTATGAGAAATTCAAATGTATTAGAAATTCAATTGTTGATAACAAAAACAGAACAAAATGAAAATCATAAAATATGAGAGTCATTTCTTACAGGTTGGGTAAATTAGTATACGTACTACCCCCATAATACAAACATCTGTATCTATTCGATTCAAATTGTAATCAATCAATATCTCTTCCCCTGCAACTATTAATTTTATTGCACATACAAATACACAGTTTCGTTCACGCCCCTCAAATACGCAATTGGGTCTCTTATTTGTGGTCGTGGGTCATGTACTGTTTATAAACCCTACAATATTCCTTGTTGCTTTTGGCCTTCCATCAATGCAGATAGTTTCTCCTTTATTTTGTTCATTGTCTTTTGGCTATATATAATTTGCAGCCAAGTTATATCTTCGCATACTTCTTGTATATTAGACTATTCGTATCCAATATTTGTAGATATAATAGGGTCCAACGTACTCCATCAATTCATTTAATCCATTGTAACAGACCTTTATGCCATCCATGGAAAATATCCCCAAACCATGTAATGACGATGGAGCAATCTGGTATATCCTTTCGTTTACACAAAAATCATTGTTTATTTCAGGAAGATCCTTGGGTACCCATTGTTTCACTATATTTTTGTACCTCAAGGGTACCTCGATGTCGTCTATGCTCTCAAGATTATAAGAACATGATCCCCCTTTCATAACAAAAAATTCCATGCGTTTATGGAATTTTCTTCTGATCTTCTCACCTCTAGTTGATCTTCGTCTGTTAGACCTACTAGATGTCTCACTTTCCTCTATTCTACCTAAACTTCCCTCACTCAATGAAGATAGATCTGACAAATACCTATTTGCTTGTACGTCTTATAAAACTATTAATGACAGAAACAGTCAATCAATCAAGATGTAACACTAGTTCATTACTAGTATCCTATTAGTATCACAGTAAGCTCATAATGATTACCATAATGTTACTCTTTCTAGTATCCTATTGTGTTGGGAATTTTTATCATGTAACTTTACCCTAAGAGTTTTTGGACAATTTAAATAAAACCCAAATAATGGTATTTCTAAAAAAAATGAATAAGAAAGGTGGAACTTTAACTCAACGAAAACACTACCCTCATCGTAAATATGAACCCAAGGAGAAGAAACGGTAGAAATTTAAAGGTGGCCTATACATGTCAGAAGGGAGCGAGAAATTGAGAGTAAAGTACATAGTTAAGTAACAAATACGAGAGTTGTTATTGATTCGTATCTTCACAACTCCCATGGTATCTTCACAACATCTGAGTTCCTTCACAACTCTTGATGCAATCTTACAACTCTTGAGGCATTGGTCAGAATGGCATAGGCAGTTTGGGGATATTATTCATGCACATGAACCTCTCAAGCCATGCAATGTTACAAATATTCGAGTGGAAACCTATTTGCCCATTTGGAGGAATGTGTCACATAGTTTGATGGAAGACCTCCTAGTTTGATCGATGTTGAGTATTGACGAGAAAACACGCTTCCTAGACAAGACCTCGATGGATAAGATTTTTGTGGAAATGAACTTGGGAGATGGATTTGCTTGAAGGAATTGGGATTATTCCCATATGAATTTTCCTTTGGTAAAAAACACATGTATTTTGATCATTTATTGAAATCAAGTAAGTTGAAGGGGAGATCGTGTTTTAACGCTCTAGTTTGAGATAATTTTTTAACCCTTTAATTTTTTGAACAACCATGCCTTAGGCCTTTTGTTGGTTTAGATAAAGTGGGTTGTTAATCCATTTACGAGAACAACAAAGAAGATGATGCAAGCATTCTTCAACCCATTTTATGAAGGGAAACTTAAATCTTGTGTGAGTAGATGTCAATTTTAGAAACATCCAATCAACCCTATCATATACTTTTCACAAATCAATCTTACTTACAATTGAGGGAATATTCTTTTCCTTTATCAAGTGCAATCCTTCTTGGGCTACCCCTACTACATAATGAATTTGTATGCCTTATAGGAAACCTAATTTCTCGTAGGAGATAGATTTTTATAGAGGCACTTTAAGATTCTTGCAATTACTTTCGATATTATCTCATAGATAGAATCACATAAAGAAATAGGGAAAACATTTTCAAAGGAGGCAATATTGTTCCTTTTGGGAATTAGACCTAATAAAGTTGCATTCATGGCCCCAATAACCTTACCAGAGGTTCTTGATTCTTCTACTATAGCTAGGATATCATCTTCTATTCAATCACAAAAGGGTTGAAAATGTCTATTGACCACCCATCAAGACATGAGTTTTTATCCTTTCGAAAGGAAAATGCTACCTCCATTAGTTCTTCCTTTGAGACTTATGTATAAAGGTCTTGGTTTCCTTCTTGATCTATGAATCTTGGGAAGTAATATGCAAGTTTAAGAATTTTAACAATGTTTGGTCTATTTGGAGTTGAATATAAATCGTTGAAGAAATTTATACCAAATTTGTTATTTCTTTGAAGTTGTTTCTTTGCTCCCATCCAACTTGGGTATTTCCCAAATTGTGTTCCTTACTTTTGTGCCTTTTGCATGGTTTTGAAAGAAATTTGTATTTCAGCCCCTTGAGATAACCAAATTTTCCTTCTCTTTAATCTCCACTTCACCTC
>JZKD02S0877527.1:104603-116379 GCA_000966675.3 Picea glauca
AAGGGAATATCAACATAGTTGTGAAAATGAATTGAAAGCTACCAAAAAGAAAATGCTCAAGATGATGGCTCGACTAAAGAAGCATAAGAGGAAAATAAACCTCATGGAAGTAGGGGAAGATAACAATAAGGAGAAGTTGGAAGAGAAAGAAGATATAATTAAAGAGTCGCGAGTGAGAATCGGGTCGGAGAAAAATCATAGGTTTATAGATTAGAGGCATTTTGCCTCACTGTTGATTTTTGTAGGTTCCTTTTGACAAGAGAAAGCAATGACTACAAAATTTTATATGGTTATATGGTTTTTGTAGGTTTTTGATTATTTTGTATGGAATTTTTTCATACCAGATTTCAAATACTTATAGTCACGACCTTGTAACAAGTAACCATGTCTATTTTACTACATTTGATCTCCTATTCATAATCCATTGTCTCTATGAAAGTTGTGAATGTATATGTAGGGATACTTGTTGCTTCATTATTATATTTACAATATACATAATAATTAATATCTTATCGAATATACAAAAAATGATTAGTAAATATATGCAATCCCTTCTGAAGGCCTCGAAAAAATTAGCACTTAAGGAAACAATCCCAAATTCTATTTTGTTAACTTTGCAAATATCTAAGTCTAATGTCCTAAAAAGCCATAAAAACAATCTCAATTGAAAATAATTTCATAATGAATGTGACATTGTGACCTTGGAAGGATTGTTTTCGGAGGACATTGCAAAATAAATTTAGGAAACCGATGCAAATGGGCACCATTTTTCTCATAGTTGAATGGACTACACACCTAGGGTCACTAATGCCATACCAAGTTACAATTCATTGGTATAGGTTTTCTAATTTTTCTAAAGGCACGGGGTTAAGGTATGGGAGGGTGTTGGAACATAACCATATAGGACCCCTTACTGGGTCCACATAACCCTCAAAAAGGTGAGATCCACAATCTCAGCTCTGCCTGGGTGCTCCTACTTTGATGAGCACATCAAAGTCCAAAAGCGGGTCAAAACTGACCAAAGTTTCCCCAAAACTTGGTCTAGGGCCAACAGAGGGTTTCGATACTTAAGGATGTTTGATGTCACCAAATAATACTTAAGGAGGGTTTGATTATTGAATTACCAAGTTGATTTGATGTCACATAAGCTTCAATTCACCCACCAATGCCATCTTGCATCGACCCACATAGTGAGCAGTGAATGGGGCCAACGTTGAAATTTCTTCAAACTGTGCATGTATGCGTCGAAATTTCACATGGTTAGACTATAAACATACCTTAACGGTATGGGAGGGTTTCAAGACTCAAGGATGTTTGATGTCCCGACCACATAATATTTGAGATCATCCATGTTTGAAACAACATTCATAATGGACATATATAAGACGATATATAGAGTGTGTATATGAGTGATGTTTGAGTATAAGGGAAAATATCTCTTCCATGCCATACACAAAACAAGGGAAAATGTTTCCTTTCTCTACTCTTTAATCTTCTTGTTGAATTGTTATGTTTAATCCCAATTTCGGTGCGAAATCTTAGCTAGCCTCTTAAAAATTGAAATGCCAACTCTCTTAAGGCCATTAGAAATGTTGTAAGTAAGATTGTTGCCTTGGCTCTAGAAACAAAAAATTTGTTGGCATTTTCCATAGCTCAAATACATTGACACTAATTTGATTAAGGATATACAAATAAAAATTGTTTTAAGTTATAATGATTGTAATTGGACCTAATTATTGCATAATGAACGTAATTATAGGATTTGTTTTTAGTGCAACCAACCATCTACTTAATTCATGTCTGAAAGTTAAATATCATAATGCTTCTCATGCAAATAAGTGAATAAATTAGAATCCAACTTGGTTGAAGGACTCTAAGATTGGTCACCATTAGGTGGAACCAATCTTGGATCAATCTTATCCTTGGCCTCTTGATTATGTAAATGCTATAGTTCCACCTTCCAAGTGCGCTAGCATTGTTCTTGACATTGTTTAGGAAAGTGTAGAAAACAACATTGTGAAGGATACATCCTCGTTACATTAATTAGTCTCCTTGTCTAGGTACTAATAAAAGGATCATATGTTGGATCATATGAAAAAGGAAAGGAAATTAGTGTCAGTGTATAATAAAATTAATGGTGAACCATCACTTCCTATATTAGTTTCTTCTTGGGTTTCCTCCATGCCCATTTCAATACTAGAAGGAGGGATTTATTTTATGCTATATGTGGTAGGGATATGTGGAGGAGTTGTTAGATCTTGTGCCACCTGATATTTTGTCTTAGCCTTCAATTTTTTACCTTGAATATTATTAGAACATGATGAGCTCCTTTTTTTAAGGATGTGAGAGATTGAATAGGGTGAATAGTGTCTTATTACCATACTAGCTTGTTGGTTTTGTTAATTAACTGCACCAATTAACATTCACATAGTTTTCTACTATTTCACTATTACTACTTATATCCCAAAATTGATTATGCAATATACAACCTAGATTAGTGAATTTTCTCTATGATTTTTGTTGGGTTTCTATATTAAGAAACATCCTTTTGACTTATATCATGTTTATGGTTAGAATGGTGATGGATGGTTGATTGGTTTCAATGCAGTTTTCCTCAGTTTTCACATACATATATGTAAAATCTATACATGTTTTTTTTATGAAGATATCAAATTATTGAAATGGTAGTTGTGATAGGGGATAATTCCCCACTTACTAGGGTCAAATCAATGGCAAAGAAAACAAAATATATTATCGCTATATTTATAGATCAGTTGTGTACGTCAATGCAACATGAATATATGAAGAATAATACATGTGGCTAGGCATCTATCCCCCTTTATTTGTATTTAAAAAGTAATCCTGAGAGTGTCCTAAATACTCTAAATGCTCTAATACACTCTTCAAATATATGAACATAAAGAGAAACACAACCTTCCCCAAACAATCAAGTATAAAAGTCAAGAAACCCTCCCCATATTATAGTTATATAGAAGTCAACCTTCCCCATACTTAGTTATATATGTCATATTTGTTACATGATCATCCATGTGAGCACTAGTGAATGGGGCCAACATTGAAATTTCTTCAATATGTGCCTGTATGCATTGAAATTTGAAATGGTTAGACTAGACACATGCCTTGACGGTATGGGAGGGTTTCAAGACTCAAGGATGTTTGATGTCCCGACCAAATAATCTTTGAGATCGTCCATGTTTGCAACAACGTTCATAATGGGGCATCTCATATTTGTCAAATGTCGTTGTTTCCATCCATAGAATATTTGTTGGAACTCTCTTGAAATGTCATGGAAATTCCAATTCAACCACCATAAATGTCATGCACCGACCTCGCATAGTGAGCACTAGTGAATGGGACCATCATTGAAATTTCTTCAATATGTGCCTGTATGCATTGAAATTTGACATGGTTAGACTAGACACGTGCCTTGACGGTATGGGAGGGTTTCAAGAATCAAGGATGTATGATGTTATGACCACATAATCTTTGAGATCGTCCATGTTTGAAACAAAGTTCATGATGGGCATAATGGGGATCATATTTGATATCTCATGGTACTACTCTTCCAACGGGTGCACAATATCACAAGGATATGTCTTCTTGCCCTCCTCCATTGGATGAGCAAGTCAACGACAATTTTCTCTTATGGATGAGTATTTTGGTGGAAACATTCTTTCAAGTTGTAATTAGGTACACTTTTGTATTGAGTTGGATCATCAGAACACCACTCTAATTTCTTCCAACTATCATTGACTAGATACTTGGTTAAAGGTTTTCTAATTTTTCTAAAGGCATGGGGTTAAGGTATGGGAGGGTTTCGATACTTAAGGATGTTTGATGTCACTACATAATACTTAAGGAGGGTTTGATTATTGAATTGCCAAGTTGATTTGATGTCACAAAAGATTCAATTCACCCACTAATGTCATCTTGCACCGAGCCCGCATAGTTAGCAATGATTGGGGCCAACGTTGAAATTTCTTCAAACTATGCATGTATGCATCAAAATTAGACATGGTTAGAATAGACACATGCCTTGACGGTATGGGAGGGTTTCAAGACTCAAGGATGTTTGATGTCCAGACAACATAATCTTTGAGATCCTCCATTTTTGCAACAACGTTCATAATGGGCGTCCCATTGTCAAATGTCGCTGTTTCCATCTCTAGAATATTTGTTGGAACTCTCTTGAAATGTCATGGAACTTCCAATTCAACTACCAAAAATGTCATGCACTGACCCCGCATAGTGAGCATTGAATGGGGCCAACGTTGAAATTTCTTCAGTATGTGCTTGTATGCATCGAAATTTGACATGGTTAGACTAGACACATGCCTTGACAGTATGGGAGGGTTTCAAGACTCAAGGATGCATGATTTTATACAAAAACATTTTGAAAACATTTCAACGTTGGCCCCATTCATAGGTCACCGTTGTCCATCATGTACTCTATCCCTAGTACAATGTCTTTTAATAGTTGTTTCCTTTAAAATTCGACCGATCAGAAAATTAAAACGAAACGAGGATGAGATGAGACGATATATAGAGTGGGTTTGTGAGTGATATTTGAGTATAAGGGAAAATATATCTTCCATGCCATACAAAACACAAGGGAAAAATTTTCCTTTCTGTACTCAACAATCCCTCAAGCATCTCCTTCCTTTTCAGTGCCCTCATGTAGGCAGAAATAGTCCAATCCATTGATTTCTTTATGGGAAACCTAGTGGAGTATTTCCTTATCTCGTAAATAATTAATAAGAAACTATTTCATGGGCATGAGGTTAAAGGTTTTCTAATTTTCCTTGCCTCTATGCTTATCTACAACCATCTATCTCTCTTCCAAGTTTTTCTCTTCTATCATCGTTGCATTAGTTTTGGTCATTTCTAAATTTGGATTATTGAGTAACTAAGGGGAATATAGTGTGGGGGTTATGTGAATAATGGTGAGAATGATCACAAGAGAATTTCCATGAGGTAGGAGAATGCATGAATGAATCACACTTATTGAAAATGTTTACACTCCCTGTTGATGTGGGGATTTCTTTAATGTTGGAGGATATCAAAGATGTGTCATTGTGACTAAGTGGACATATGTTGGTGAGAACAATGTCATCAGATCAACATATACACTCACATATTTTTCAGAGGATGATGTCATCGGCTCATCATTTTTATTACTGATATCATTCACCCACCACAAATGTCATCTTGTACCGACCCCACATAGTGAGTAGTGAATGGGGACAATGTTGAAATTTCTTCAAACTGTGCATATATGCATAGAAATTCGACATGGTTAGACTAGACACATGGCTTGATGGTATTGGAGGTTTTAAATACTCAAGGATGTATTATGTCCCCACATAATCTTTGAGATCGTCCACATTTGCATCAACGTTCATCATGATGCACCTCTCATTGTCATCATTCGTCGTTCCCTTCTATAGAATCATTGTCGGAACTATCTTTAAATTTTTCATGGAACTTCAAATACACCCATCACAAATTTCTTCCACTGACCCCGCACAGTGAGCAGTGAATGGGGCCAACGTTGAAATTTTTTCAATCTGTGTTTGTATGCATTGAAATTTGACATGATTAAACTAGATAGTTGCCTTGAAGGTATGGGAAGGTTTCGATACTTAAGGATGTTTGATGTCCCCACATAATATTTGAGATCATCCATGTTTTCATCAACGTTCAATATAATGGATGTCTGATAGTGAGTATAGTGAATGGTGCCTTCCTTGAAGGTGAATGAGCATAGTGAAATTTCTTCCACAGACCCCGCATAGTGAGCAATGAATGGGGCAAACATTGAAATTTCTTCAAACTGTACATGTATGCGTCGAAATTTGACATGGTTAGACTAGACACATGCCTTGACAGTATGGGAGGGTTTCAAGACTCAAGAAATATGTCTAATGTCCCGACCACATAATATTTGAGATTTTCCATGTTTGCAACAATGTTGATAATGGGGCGTCTCATATTTTTCAAATGTCGTTGTTTCCATCCGTAGAATATTTGTGGAAACACTCTTGAAATGTCATGGAACTTCCAATTCAACCACCACAAATTTCATGCACTGACCTCGCATAGTGAGCACTAGTGAATGGGGCCAACACTGAAATTTCTTCAATATGTGCCTGTATGCATCACAATTTGACATGGTTAGACTAGACACATGCCTTGACGGTATGGGAGGGTTTCAAGACTCAAGGATTTTTTTATGTCCCGACCACATAATCTTTGATATCGTCCATGTTTGAAACAACATTCATAAAGGGTTGTCTCATATTTGTCAAATCTCGTTGTTTCCATCCATAGAATCTTTGTTGGAACTCTCTTGAAATGTCATGGAACTTCCAATTCAACCATCAGAAATGTCATGCACTGACACTACATAGTGAGCACTATTGAATGGGGACATCATTGAAATTTCTTCAATATGTGCATGTATGCATCAAAATTTGACATGGTTATACTAGACACATGCCTTGATAGTATGGGAGGGTTTCAAGACTCAAGGATGTATGATGTCCCGACCACATAATCTTTGAGATCGTCCATGTTTGAAACAATGTTCATAATGAGTGTCTCATTGTCAAATGTCGGTGTTTCCATCTGTAGAATCTTTGTTGGAACTCTCTTGAAATGTAATGGAACTTCCAATTCAACCACCAAAAATGTCATGCACCGACCCCGCATAGTGAGCAATGAATGGGGCCAATGTTGAAATTTCTTCAATATGTGCCTGTATGCATGGAAATTTGACATGGTTAGTCTAGACACATGCCTTGACAGTATTGGAGGGTTTCAAGACTCAAGGATGTATGATTTCATACAAAAAAAAATTGAAAAAAATTCAACGTTGACCCCATTCACATGTCACCGTTTCCCATCATGTATTGTATCCCTAGTACAATGTATTTTAATAGTTGTTTCCTTTAAAATTCGATCGACCAAAAAATTAAAACCAAATGAGAACAGCCCTAGTACAATGTCATTTAATAGTTTTACTCTAGTCGAGAAGACTCGCAAACCCTTTTTGAAGTGTCATTATTATATCAAACTTGTCGCAACATCCGTAAAATTCAACATATTTATAGATTTTATGATGTCCCAATTCTGACGATCATTGACCAAATCAAAGTTGACTTGGTCAAAATACTAGGTGACCGTTGGAGGGGGAAAACCTAGTTTCCACAACGTCGCAACTGAGACAACTATATTCACAAACGTGGCGAGAGAGATGACTATGTCACAAACATGGAAAGAGAGATGACTATGTGCAAACGTGGGAAGAGAGTCGACAATGTGGCAAGAGAGACGAAAAAATTTAAAATTTCCTCTATTTTTTTAGAGTATGGCCATTTTTGTCCATAACGCTCCAAATAGAACGTTCAATTTTTTACAATATGTACTAGTGTCTAAAATCCCATTTTCTATCGAAGCCATGAATGACCTCTACCAAAATCTCTCCTTCCCCTAAAGAGCCCAGATTTTCAAGATTTTTCTACCAGAAGATGCTCAATTACTCAAGAAAAATCCTCCCTATCCATTCTCCATTTTCTCTGTTAGGTCCAACCAGATCATTTCCATCCTCTGTTACATGTTAGGATAATTCTCAAACGAATGGGTATATGAACCTATCTTAGGTTTTTTGTCCATTTTTTCCACAGAAGAAAAAACCACAGTTCAATTTGATTTCAGTCAGTTTCTGGATGATAACATACATGATCAGTTTTTCAGATTTTCAACATAGGAAATGTTCAAATATTCCTTAGTGTAGGTTTATTTATTCTTGTTTTTCCAGCCAGACATGTTTCCATGTGCTTTTCAGAAATTGGATCAGGAAAGAAACCCACAGTCAGTGACCTCATGGACCTCACTAGTGAGGAAAAATTCAACTGAATTCAACTTCAAGGATTTCATAGACCATTTTTATCACCTAGTGGTTTGCATGTTGAGTAGCAGAACAAAGCCAAGGATGAATGAAGAAGTTCAGAGAATCCTTCACCTCTCTGATCTAGACAAAAAAGGATATTGGTACTTATATCAAAACCACACTGAAATAAGAGTGGATGGATGTGATTTTCCACCATACAGACTGCCAAAATATCTTCCTGTAAGGATTTTTGCACTGGAATACATCAGGAAGATGATGAACTTTGATGACATCCATTTTGTTTCAGTCAAGAAGAAACAACAACTCATAATTAAGACCCAAATTGGTCCTTTCATATGCAACAACAGAGATGCAGGAGAAGAGGCAGACAACCTCCTAAAGTAGATGAGTTTCACTCAGATTTTCACATGGAATTATGACCCATTTGGTGTCATCTCAGAGATTAGATTCAAACAAAGGATAACTCCTTATGCTCACATACAAAAGATATAGATGGAAAAATATATGAACCATATAGAATGGAAAGAGAACACTTTGTTGGAAACAAAAGAACAACCTCTCCATGTCACGGATTCACATACCAACAAACCTCAAATACAAAAAAAAGAAAGAGAAAGGAAATATGTTTCCCCTTTAGTCACATTGTTGTCAGCTGAAGACTTTCAAGTCTACATAAAAAGGGCCAAAACTAGTCACACACCAGACCTTCTCAAAGAAGGATAAATGTAGTCCACCATAGTCATGGAGGGACCACATTCCTCCACCTTTTCAGACAGGCAATTCATAGTTTCCACATATTCATCTAAAAAACAAATAGACACTACTCTGTCAGCCAAATCATCTCATGAACAAACATGTTCAAATATATTTGACAATTACAAACAGATCAAGCAAATGATTGAACTCCTAAACAACATCACATATGCTCAGTACTAGAAGAAGACCTCCACTGCTCAACACAGACTGTTGTCATGATTTGACACATAGAAAGGAAGAATGCAAATGGCATTCTTGCAAGCACAAGTTCCTCATCCTAAGACATTTGTTGACTACAAGAAGACTTCCTTTGAGTTTGATGTGAAGGAGGTCCATCAAGTGGACCAAATGGACATGTACAGGCAAATAGGGGAGATGATATTCTCCACCTTGACGAACACCTCATTGACTGATTCAAAATTATATATGTATCTGAATAACATTCATTCCCAATTGAAGCTGGAGAAAATATCTTCTTTGGCCAAAGACAACAAGATCAGATCACTAGAATAATTGGTGTTGAAGATTGGGTATGACCCATCAAATGTCAATGCATATGAGGAATTATTGAAGAAGAAGAATGTTTATATAGCATCCTTGATAAATCAACTGAAGCTTCTAGATACTGAATATTCACAAGCAAAAGCAGTGGCTGAAATTGAAGGCCACAAAGAGGAAATGTTGAAGCTTATCATGGAATAGCATGCACAGATAAGAGAGATGGAAGAAGAAATGGGTAAAATAATAAAGGAGAAAGAATAGAGTGTGAAGATGGCCATCATCCAAGATTTAGAATAGAATCCAGCCAAATTCAAATATACGAGTCACCAACTACTTCCACAAAATCAACACCAAGGATCCGAACAGATCAACAAAATTCCTATGTTTTGTAATTTGAGATCTAATTAGTTAGACATTTCCTCCATAATATCTTAGTCATTTATGAAAGGATCTGATGTAAATTATTGTATAAATACTTCTTCCTTCGAAGTATTGATGGTTGATTTTTGCACCAAGGAGCTATTGTGTAATTTTTTCAAAGGATCGACTAGTAATAAAACAGGCTTATTCACAGGATTCTTGTGTCAAATTGTTGGTGATGTCTCTCTCTCTTTGTTGAATGTTTTCTTATTATCTGTGATCATTTATGTATTTCAAATTCTAATCATTAAAAGGAATTCAATAGAACAAAATTTATCTTGTATACTCTGTCTTTGATCTTTTAATGATCTATATGTTTTTATCTAAAATTGAGTAAAGGAATTCTTAATTGCTCCTCTGCTTAGTGGACTTTCTCCTATAGTTCTGTCTTATTCATCTCATTTAATATCAATAGATACAACAGTTTTACTACCTTGTGCTATGAAGAAAACCTCATAAAAAGATGAATTTGATCCTCATCTTTAATACAGACCCCATAACCCAATGGAAAATTAATGCATTCTTTCAGCGAACTATTACAAACAAACAAACCAATTCAGACTGTCATAACTAGCCTAACATTTGAAAATTTAAACAAAGATAAATATTACATAGATATCCCTCTCTAAAGATGGTAGGGCTAGATCCCAGCTTAAAAAGTGGTTTTGATAGTTACCTCTGTCAATTTATTCTACCCTTCAACAAGCTCAGGAAATTACAGACTGATAACAGACCTGAGATTAAGACTTCAATCATTTTTATATTTCGACACTTCGAAAATTTGGGGTTTGGGAGTTTTTGAATGCATAGTTTGAGAATCTCCTGGAGAGACATTGTTGCGGAGTGATGTGACAGTGAAGACCCACTTCAGCAATTCGAGGATACAAAAATTTGAAGGTTCAGAGAATTGTGTTCGCTTTGACTTGGAATACCCCAGTGTGCTAATATCGTGAAGTCATTAACCAAGTTTATTGCTAATTAACCTAATATTAATATATCCTAACATTAAGCATTTTGGTACTTCAGGACTCCAAATCTTCAGGGTTCATGATCTTTTGAATTAAGATCCCCCGGAGTGGTGATCTCCCAGACCTGACGTGGCCATATGATGTCACAATCACTGATGTGTCAATAAACGAAGAGTGACATGTGTCACATGGAAAAGAGCAGATGACGTAACCAAAGTACCAGAAATGAGTGCCATGTGTCATCTGGAATCAACCGACAGGTTGCATATGACGTCAGCTGAAAAAAGACTATAACACTCCAAAAATTCGAGGCTCTGGCACTTCGGATATTCAAAGAACTATGAATGTAAAGTCTGGATACCTCTCAGATGGCTAATCTCTCGGATATGACAAGTCTACATGATGTCACTATCGTTGACATGTACACGTGAAGAGAGTGACATGTGTCACCTGGAAATGAGGGGATAACATAACCCAAATGGCCTAAAATGAGTGCCACGTGTTAGAGACCAATGGATGCCACATGTCGTCGTAGATGAATGCTACGTGTCAGCACAAATGAATGCTACATGGCTCTGACATTTCAGAATTCAGGATTTTTTGAGTGCTAAGTGTGGAGATCTCTCAGATGGATGATCTTGTGAAGAAATGTGGCAGTTCAACATTCGAGAGTTTTTGACAAAGATGAGCTCGAACGTTTCGACATTTGGGAGTTTTCGAAAAAGATGATCTCGGACGTTTCATCGCTAAAGTCATGGAGTGAAGTTTGTTTGAATCTGCAGTTAAACCTCATGCCTTTTTGGAACTCTGAATGTAATAGAGACATTGATGTGAGTTGCCTGTTGGATCTCCACCATTGCAAATTAAACTATTTGTTCTCACAATTTGAGCCCAAAATTGGTTGCTCTGAATTGATGTGTTTTTCCCACAGGTGTTCCCTGTGCATACAAAAGACTTGGTCAACTTGCTGCATGCTTAATTAGTGATAAACATGATGACAAGTATTTTCAAATTCAAACCAGAACATGTAATCACCTTTCAAGGAAGCATAAAGATGGTGCAAAATAAGCAAAAATGGGTGAGGGTGTTAAGAACCAAATATCAATATAGCATAGAAAATCCTCAGAAAAAGTACTCAACGCCTTGAAAAAGAGATAATTTCAGATAATAAGCCTCTTCGAGGGGGCAACCTCCTTTT
>JZKD02S0877527.1:121639-154123 GCA_000966675.3 Picea glauca
AGGAGACTAGGAGGTATAATTACAACTAATGGCCTAAAGTTGACATAAATAAAATAACATTACTAATATAATATGCCCCAATTAAGGGGTAATGAGCCAATACTAGGGCTTAACAGAGGGCCATTGAAGTCGAGTGATTAAATCATGGAGAATAAGCCTAGCAAGCACAAAAAAATAATAATTGATGGTTGTATAGGGTATAGGAGGGAAAGGGAAGGGGTGAATACCTAGGTTAAAATAGTTCCTATAAAAATTGGTGTTTCCTACATGCAAAAGGATATGATCACTAATTTAAAAATAATAATATAGATGTTTTATGTTTGAGATAGATAACATGAAACAATTCAAATATTAAAAACTACCTGGGATTCTTATTTTCTTTATTGAAATTCCTTCCTCATTGACCATCAATGCACAAGGAATAGTCCCCATGCTGGTAAAATGTATCTCTCCAGGAAATGCAACCGTATAATCCACATCATCATGCTCATCTCTGTCACCACCTCTAGAGCTTGGTTGTGTGGTTGCCTGGGGTTGCGTGTCATGGCTCTCATCTAAAGGTGTGGAAGTTGGAGAAAAAAATATCGTGGCAGGTATATGAGAGACCACATCAGGAATCTATGGTGTCTATGTAGTGGCACTACTACCATCACTGGGCTAAACATGATCCAAATAACTCTATATAAGAAAGAAAATGTTTTTTTTTTTTTTTCATTTAGATAATGTAAAAGTTAAAAAACAAACTTTCATAATTGAACTTATGACATTAAAAAAATATCACTTTAAATTATGGTTATTAACTTATATATCCCAAGATTTGTCATAACCAGTTTGATCCTTTGTTTGACCTCGGGAAATTGATCTTCAAGGTCTAACAAGCAAGCAAGTTCCTTGTTCGCTTTAATGATCTTTTTATGTATCATTACCATTGGGTCAGGGGATGAATAAAACACCTCATCGTTGGCCGAATCATGAGAATTATGGCTCGTAGACTACATATTTCAACAAAATAAATGTTATTTCAGTTATTTAAACAAATAAAATAATTGATTGCCACACAAATAAAATTATATAAACAAATAATAAAATTCACATATAATGTAAGTCATATTTTTAATCCTTTACATGTTCTGCGTATGGGACTTTTCCATGATCATCCTGCCACATTATAATATAATTAGAACCCCGAAATAGTTAAAACATTATTAAAGATATATATAAAAAAAAAATCTACTCAAATAAAATTATATAAACAAATAGTAAAATTCACATTAAAAGTAAATCAAAATTGTTAATTGTCTACATGTTAAAGATAAAAAAAATATAATTTTGTAAGTAGAGGTTGCTTAAAGAGGTGTTCCATAAGTATCCACACACTATTATTCGATGTATCTATTCAATTCAAATGGTAATCCACTAATAACTCTTCCCTAGGAGCTATCTTTTTATTGCGCACATGAATACCCGATGCCCTTTGCATGCCTCATAAATGCAACTCAGTTGCTTATTTTTTGTCTCGGGTCATGTGATGTTTATAAAACCTATTGTATTGTCAGATGCTTTATTCCTTCCATCAATATAGATAGTCATTCCCTTATTGTTTTTTATTAGTTGTATATAATTTGTGGCGAGTGCATATCTCTGCATGCTTCACATGTACCAAACCAACCACATACAATCGCTATAATTGTAATATGGTACAATAAATTCCATTAATTCTGATACTCTATTGTATTTAATAGTTATTCCATCCATGGAAAATAGCCCCAGGCCATGCAGGGAAGATGGTGCAATGTGATACATCCTTTTGGTGACAATGAATTCAATGTCCAACGAAGGAAGTTCCTTAGGTACCCATTGTTTCACCAGATGCTTATACCTGAGTAACACCTCTATGTCTCCTATGCTCTCATCATCATAAGAGCATGATCCTCCTTTGGAAAGAAAAAATTCCATGTGTCTATGAAATTTTCTTCTGACCTTTTCACCTCTGGTCATTGTTCGCGTATCAAATATACTAGATGCAGTCACATTCCCATCTATTGGTCCTGAGCTTCCCTCACTTTAGGAAGAAATATCTGACAGGTACTTATTTGGTTTTACCTTCATTTGATTGAATCAGATATATAGTTAGCCAGGATTGTAAGAAAAATACAGTGACATATGTAAAATGTTTTTATTTTATTTTTATTTTATATTTTGACACATTCATTAGTTTCCACTCATATACATGTTGATCTCAATTAAGGGTAGTTCAATATCACTCCATGAAATGGATTTAAATGATATAATATTGACCTTCCCCTTTTCATTAACACTACACCCATACCATACCATTGTCATAAGTTTCAACTTCAAATGTCTTCTATAAGCTAGGTAGTGCTAGGACGAGGGCTTGACTAATATTATACTTCAATTCTTCAAATACTTTTTATTGATTCTCACCCCACTGGAAATTATTACCACTATCTATTACAACATGAAGTGGTGTTGCTATAGTTGAAAATTATGTTATGCAATTTCTCATGTATTAGGTATATACCACAAACTCTTAATTAATTTTGTGACATTAGTAGGAGTGAGACATGATATGAAATGGATTCTCAAATTTATGGTATGGAAGAGGTAATTTATTTGGTTAATTTGTGCTAAAAAATGCTTGCTATTTTCCATGCATTAGGATTGATTTTCACTTCTTAGAGTAAAATTTATTTACTTTAAATGGCCAAGTAAATGTGGAGGAATTTCCATGCTGAGGTGTGATTCTTTGCTCCACACACTACACCCTACATAAGGAAAACACGACATGTGAAGGTTTATCATGCATAGGAAAAGATGGGAGTTGGATTATGTAGTTATTCACTCCATACTCCACCTACCACATAGGAATATGGTAGAACTATGGCATGTAGAGTGTTATCTTCCAAAATATTGGAGGAGTTGGAGGGAAGACTACCTCCACACCGCATAAAGCAACAAAATAAGGCTAGGACATAAGGCAATGAGGCATGTGGAAGTGGAGTAAGAGGGGTGGATAGAAAGAGTTCTACACCCCACACTCTGCATATATCATAAGAATAAAATCAAAGGAAAATGGGTGACAGTTTAGTTTAGAGCATTCATTATTCCTTGTGGGATAACTCACTTATCAATTATTTGGATACATTGTCCTCATTATTTCCATGTAATGTTAGTTTTGAATATCTACAAGTTCTAAACTACACGTTTGTCTTGTTCCACTTACATAATCTTGTGGAATTGTTTCCTAAGTTTCCAGAGGTGAATGTAAGAGAATTTTTTCTAAAAAAAGGGAAAGGAGATTTGAACTATGTTATGTGCAAGGGTTACATTAGCTTTTCAGATATTGAAGGATATATTCTTTTGGGTTGATTCTTGGCAGGAGGGAATTCCTCATTACAAAGGGCAATTGGAATTACCATTTTTCATTCACTAGTCATGCAATCAATTCATATTCTAGTGCATTCTTAGAAAAATCATAAATCCATCCACAAAAAAATAATAATTTTCGGTGTAAATTACCCATTTTATTGATATGAAAATCCCTTCAATACTATAAACTCACATAGCACACAAGTGGATCAAATCTCGCCCCCGTGTTTATCCTCTAAGATGTTAGTGGTGGATTTCTCAATTGGTAACATGAATTTCTAGTGCAGCCTCCACTAGGGTTCAAGTATCACCAACAACATGATGTAAATCTTTTGGGAAAAATTTGGGCCTTATGCCAAATTATGTATCCTTTTGGCATGATGTAATGGGCCTTCAGGATGAAATAACATGACCATGTTCTTTGGTTTTATATATTAGTGGATATGGATCCTAATACATATACACAAAAAATAATTCCATTCCCATTTTTCAAGGGCCAAAGTTTTCCCATATATTTGTTGTTGTTTTTTTAAGTTTCAAAAATGTATAATTTACTAATAAAGATAGTTTTATAATTTTAATTTGAAGTTCCCTAACCCCTCTGAATTCCATCTTGTGACATCCAAGGAGGAAACACATGTTCTTAACCATTAGGCCCATTATGCATTTAAACATTTTTTTGAATAGAGAATGCTTATTGGATATGAAACACCCTCAACCTTTATCAACAACTTAATATCCATGGATTTATTCCCATTTGGGTTTAAAATTGGGTAATTAACATGGGAATTCCTATCTCAAACAGTAGACCACATCCCAATACACTAAATAAACAAATATATTAGAATTTTATCACTTCAAATTAAAAAATTTAAAAATTATTTTAATAAAAAATAACTTTCAAACTTCACATATTTAGAACCTTACCATTTTAGACTTTAAAATTAAATAAGTATATACAATTTAAAACAGTTGTGAGGGACAAACTTGTCCCTTGAAACATGGGCTAGGGATATTTTTTCATGCATATGGATTTAGACCCACACCAACCAAATCCAATATGTTTCCTAGGAAGCCTTATCAAAGATATGGACACAGATGTGGCACCATATCAATCCCATATAAATTATGTGTCAATATTGTATCGGTACCATATATGGGATACAATGCATTCAAGAGGTCCCTCAAGATAACTAGAGACTTGGTTGGGAAGCTATTAGTAACCTACAAATTTGAAATGAAAATTTATCTCTTGAGATGGCCAACACTATTTAATCATATTGAATCCTGATATAGGGTACATTGTACATCCAAGTGGGAGGAGAGTGCACGAAGCATCTCCCTAACCCTCAAAAAATACAAGAAAGGGTTCCTCAAGTTTGTCATATTCCAGTCTGGGGGTGATCAAACATGTGATGTATAATACAAAATTCACATGAAAAGATAGGATAGGATTATAAAACTCGGTACACCCACTAAACATAACTTAAAGCTTAATTATATCATCTAGGTTGTAAAGTCACCTAAGCCTGGTAGAAGATATTCACGACAATAGATTCATATTGTCAGGAAAGAAATCATGGATGAGGTCTCTACATGATGTCGTCTCTCTTTTAGGATTTGATCCTAATCCCTCTCCATGGATCATTGGTTAGTAGGATATGTTTTCTATTTAATAAAGGTGGACATTAGTTAATAAGGCCCAATAAATAAAGATGAATAAGTCAATGGAAGAAGACCTAATAGAAGCTTCCACTTCTAGAAATATCTTCCTCTAGAAGTTTCCTTAGAAGGTAGAATTAGTATAAATAAGAGTAGTAGGAATTGGATATTTTGTCTTGGACATTATTGTAATCGAGCACCACTCTATTGGAAGTTTCCCCCTCAAAGAGGCAAGTGAACAGTGCTATCATAAAATGGTTTCTCTTCCTGGTGATTATTCTATTGTTATTCTAGTGTTCTTATGATACTTTTTTGGATATATTATTATTATTATTATTATGTCATTTCCTACTAGATATTTTATGTTTTGCATAATATATTGTATCATGAATATTGGAAGTGGTATCTGAGTTCTTTCCAAGGAAAGACTTGTGGGCTAATTTTTGTTTTCAAGGTAGAGACATATTCCGACATTTTTAAGCTACAAATATATATCGTTACGCGCATAAACCCATGGTAAGGGAGTCATGCACGCTAAAAATACAAGTGGTTTTTAAGCGCACATATTTTGGCCACCCTTGTAACCCCTATTGGTACCTGTTCTATTGGTAGTGCATCAGACAACACCTATACAGATCATCCTAGGCATCTTGAATCCCTCAGTAGATAAATCGAATGGCTGCCTGACTTCTATAGTGTCACCGAGAACAACACTCAGGGAAGTGACTCTCTATTACCTAGGTAGTCGGGTAGCACAACTAAGGGTATCGTCTACCCTCCTTAGTTGGTGCCCTGAGATATTGGGTCGAGTACTATTGTTGGACCTCGCACGTATATAAGAGAGCTATAGCATAGGGAAAACCCTTGACTGTAGATTCCCTGCAAACTCTAACCCTTGGGAATAGAAAAAAAACCGACAATATCTACTGTAGTGAAACCATTCCATCTGCATTGGGGTTGTGAAATTACTACATATTTTGTCTTGTTAAGAATTTGGGAATTATGCGTCTATAGTATTATTCAGTTCGGAGTATAACTTTGCATGAGTAAAAAAAAAGTATGGGCCTGTCAACACCCTTATTTGTGACCTATCCCATTGCATTAATCTTTTCATTATAATCACAGTGGTACCCTTCAATTTTAATCCTTTTTTTTCCTGCGGACCCAACCCCCTCTAGGATGCCTTTCTTGAGACCTATCCCATTGGATTCCTCTCTTTGTCCTGACCACCTAGGTACCTTTTATTTTTAAGCCCATTTTTCCATCTCGACACCTCCATTGATACCTAAGCCTTCACCATGCCTACCACTTTCTCTCAGTCCCAAGAAACCTTGGAGGATAGAATGTCCCACATGGAACAACAAATTGAAGACAACATGGCTTCCCTCCGCAATGAATTCACCACATCCATTGAACAATTAGTCAACAAATTTGTGCAACTCTTCAGGGTTAAGAGTGTTGATCCAAACCCTAAATAACTTTAGTGTTCTCATTATCAACATACTCAGTCCTCTTGCTCCCCTTGGGGTTCTCCACCTTCTTGGAATAAGGTGTGCAAAGTTGGCATGCATAAATTTGATGGTTCCAACCCAACCGAGTGGGTTTCTCAAATGGAACAATAGTTCTCCCTTCATGATATTCCAGATGATGAGACGGAACTCCATGTAGGGGTTTTGTACTTGGATCAAGAACGTTGGCAATGGTGGAAGTGGTATAAGAAATGTTATCCAAGACATCCCAATTAGAACATGTTCTCCAAAGAAGTTTGTGCCCGTTTTGATAGGGAATCACAATTTTTGGGTTGACTCACTAAGCTGCGCCAAACTGGATCTATCACAGACTTCATCACAATATTTGAATAGTTGGTTGTCCATACTGAGGGATTATCTAATGAATTTTACCTTGAATTTGTTATCAATGGTCTAAAAGAAGTTATCAAGGCTCATGTG
The DNA here is from genome assembly GCA_000966675.3 of Picea glauca. NCBI lineage: Eukaryota > Viridiplantae > Streptophyta > Pinopsida > Pinales > Pinaceae > Picea > Picea glauca. The sequence goes on from JZKD02S0877527.1 coordinate 128,641, forward strand.
AACATGCATCATCCTACTACCTGGTTGCAGGCATGCCAATTAGCTAGGGAACCAGAGACCATCCTCTAGGTGCCATCCTTGAAGGATCCATTTAATACCCATCCTCACCCAGGGGCTACACCTGCTCCTACCCAAACTTTGAAGGTCTGAAAGGTCTCTCCAGCCAAAATGGTGGAACGTCACAAGAAAGGACTTTGTTACTATTGTGATGAAAAGTATGAACCATGGAATAAATGTAGAGAAAAAAAGTTCTTTCGGATTGATTCCTTTGTTTCCTCTTCTTATGATGACATCCCATTATATGAGGTTTTAGACCACGAGGCAGCTCATCCAAGTGATCCTGTCAAAGATCCAGTTGTCACGCCAATTGAATATGTGAACCCAGTCATCTCGCATCATGCACTCTCAGGTATTTCGACCCCACAAACATTTAAGATCAAGGGATAAGTTAAACATAGGTCATTTGTGGTGTTTATTGATAGTGGTATCACCCATAATTTTATTCATCACAAGATCACTAATGAGATCCATTTCTTTTTATGCCTTGTTTCTAATTTTCAAATCCTCATTGCTAATGGTGGTACTATGAAGTGTGGGGGCCGTTGTGGGAATTTCAAACTCCAAATGGGTTATTACCATCTGAAAACCCACATGTTATGTATGTCCATGGGTGGTTGTGATATTGTATTATGCATGGAATGGATTCACACTCTCGGGCCAATCACAATGGATTATCAAGAATTATATATGAGTTTCACCCAAGAATCTCACCCCTATACTCTCAGGGGTCTCCAAGACGGATATCCTAAAATCATCCGTTCTCATGGGATGGAAAAACTCTTGAAGAAAGACCACCATGGTGTGATTGATCAATTTAATTCCATACAAGTCATTGTATAGGCCTCTCAGGTAGTTCCTCCTAGCCTGCAACTCATATTGGACAAGTACCCCAAGATATTTGAATATTCCTACATCCTTACCTCATTCTAGAGGTGAGCATGATCATAACATACCTCTCCTTCCGGGTAGTCAAAACCCCAATGTACGTCCAAAAATATATCCCTTTGTTTAGAAAAATGAAATAGAAGAGATGGTACAAGAATTACTGGAGGCAGGGGTAATTCACCCTAGTACTAGCCCATATTATTCACCAATGGTGATGGTTTTAAAGAAATAAGGTACTTGGAAAATGTGCCTTGATTTTCATGCCCTAAATAAACTGACCATCAAAGACAAATTTCCCATTCTAATCATTGATGATTTGTTGGATGAACTACAAGGTACCTGTTTATTCACCAAATTAGACCTTTTCTCTGGTTATCACCAAATCTGGATGAAGGAGGGAGATATTCCAAAGACTGCTTTCAGAACTCATGAGGGACATTATGAATTCTTTGTCATGCCTTTGGACTTTTAAATGCTCCACACACCTTCCAAAGTATCATGAATAAGCTATTGAAACTTACGTTCAAAACTTTGTCTTGGTTTTATTTGACGACATCCTCATTTATAGCTACACCTGGGTTATCCATATTCTTCATGTGGATAAAGTCCATCACTTTATCTAGGAAAACCAATTGTTTTTGAAAAATACCAAATGTTCATTTGGTGCCAACGAAGTGGAATAATTGGGGCACATTGTCACCGGAGATGGGTTAAAAGTGGACCCCAAAAGGATACAAGCTATGCAATAATGGTTATTCCCAACGAACCTAAAGCGCCTAAGGGGTTTTCTTGGTCTCATTGACTATTATAGGAAATTTGTCAACCGTTATGGAAAAATTGCTAAGCCCTTGACTGACCTCATTAAGAATAATTCATTTCATTAGACACATGTTGTTGAGCAGGCCTTCACAAAACTAAAGAGGGCCATGTGCACTACCCATGTCCTAGCAGCTCTTGAATTCAATAAAACCTTTGTGGTGGAATCATATGCTTCTGACACGGGTATAGGTGCAGTGCTCACCCAAGATAGTTGACCATTGGCATTTACTAGCCAAGCGTTGAGTGTTCACAATCTAGGTTGATCTACGTATGAAAAATAAATGATTTCCATTCTCCATGCAATAAACACCTAGTGACCATATCTCTTGGGACGACATTTTTAGATTAAAACAAATCACCATAGCATGAAATATTTTTTGGAGCAACGACTATCATCTTGAGTACAAAATAAGTGGCTGACAAAAATGTTGGGTTATGATTATGAAATCATCCGTAAAAATGGAAAAGATAACATAGTAGCAAATGCATTGTCCAGAAAACATGAGGAGGATGGCTCCCTCTTTTCTTTACCCTTACTAGTCCCTGATTGGTTAAAGAAGTGTGCCAAGAGTGGCTAATGCACCATAATACCTCCAAATTAATTCAACGTCTTCATGAGGACCATAATCCTCCCACTAGATACACTTGGAAGGATAATATTATCTACTATAAGTATCGCATGCTTCTCTCACCCTCCTTAGCACTCAAGACCATGATCTTAAATGAGTTGTACTCCTCAACTATAGCAGGTCATTCAGGCTTCCAAAAGACATATGCTCATGCTCATCATTCTTTTTTTTGGCAAATCATGATGAAGGCTATACTTCAATTTGTCACAGAATGTGATGTGTTCCAATGTAATAAAGGTGAAACGTTCAAGTCTCCAGGCGTCCTACAACCCTTACCCATTGCAGCTTCTCTGTGGATAGAAATCTCCATTGATTTTATAGTGGGAGTTCCTAAATTCGAGAAAAATTATGTTATCATCATGTTGGTTGATCGCCTCTCCATGTATGCTCATATTTGTCCCTTACCTCACCCTTTCACACTGACACACGTAGCACAACTCTTCCTTGATCATACTTTCAAGCTACATGGCATGCCAAATTCTATTGTCCCTGATCGTGACCCAACATTCAAAAACACATTTTGGAAAGAGTTGTTTAAATTGCAGGGCACCCAACTGAACATGAGAAAAACTTATCACTCGCAGTTTGACGACCAAAAAGAAGTATTCAACACATGTTTGGAAACCTACTTGAGTTATTTTTCTTCAGAAAAACAACACCAGTGGTTGTAGTGGCTTCCCTTGGAATAATGGTGGTACAATACCTCTTATCATACGACCACTAAAATGACCCCATATGAAGCAGTGTATGGCCAAAGGCCACCGATAGTCATTACCTATCTTCCTGGCACATTCAAGGTCTAATCTATTGATACAATGTTGCAAGGTCGTACAATTGCTCTCACAGATCTGAAGGATAACCTCCACATGGCCCAAAATCGCATGAAGAAATAAGCAAAACAACATCGTTCAAAAAGAGTTTTCCAGGAAGGTGATTAGGTGTTTCTCCTTACAAGCAAGCATCTCTCAAATCTTAGGGACATCACAAATTGGCACCTAATTTTGATGGACCCTACCAGATCATCAAGCGTATTGGTTCTATGGCTTACAAATTGGCCCTTCCTTATCCTTACAAAATCCATTCGGTCTTCCATGTTTCTTGTCTCAAGAAAGTGGTGGGACAAAATTGTAGAGTCCAAACCATCCTGCCAGAATAAGATGAAGAAGGATCCTTGTGGCTCCAACCAGAATCATTCCTCAATAACCGTGAACATCGGCATCATGGGTGCACTATCAAGGAAGTGTTGATCAAGTGGAAGGACACAACACCAGAGGAGGTGACCTGGGAACCCACGACCATACTTCATCAATTTTCGAATCTACAACCTTGAGGACAATGATGCTTTTGAATCAGGAGGGCATGTTAGGATATGATCCTATCCCCTCTCCATGGGTCATTAGTTAGTAGGATATGTTTTATATTTAATAGAGGTCGAAATTAGTCAATAAGGCCTAATAAATAAAGAAGAATAAGTCATTTTAAGAAGACCTAATAGAATCTTTCGCTTATAGAAAGATCTTCCTCTAGAAGTTTCCTTAGAAGGTAGAATTAGTATAAATAAGAGTAGTAGGCATTGGATATTTTTTCTTCGAGATTATTGTAATATATCTTTTCTTTGATAGAGTTTTCCCCCTCGAAGAGGAGGAAAGTGAACAATGCTATAATAAAATAGTTTCTCTTCCTGGTGATTATTCTGGTGTTCTTCTGATATGTTTCTAGATATATTATTATTATTTTGTCATTTCCTGATAGATATTTTTGGTTCTACATAATATATTGTATCAAGAATATTTCACTCTTTGTATGTAGCCCAGTATCAAAGAATAGTGTTGAGAAGAAAAAATTTCAACCACATTAGTGAGCCATAATTTACTTGATCTAATAGCTAAAAGGAAGGGAAACGATTTCCCATTATAAATTTGATTTTTGATTATTTGTGAAAAACAATTAATTTTTTTTCAAAATGTAGAACAAAAGAAATACCTTACCTAATGGACCTATATTCTCAGGGATGATTGTTCATTTTTACTTATATCATGTCCTCCCAAAGATGATGCTAGGGATAATAAGGGGTCATCTAGAAAATTTTTGTAAAGGAGGAGCTTATGTGCAAGCATTGGTGAAAATGAAGCAACAGATGAGGTGCTAGAAGGGCCAAGTAAGGGGTGTTGGTAGGAGGCGTTGTGTTAAATCGGGGTGGTTGGGAGCAGAGAATAAATGTTTGGGGAGGAAATTGATGAGAAGGGAGAGGAGGAATATAAGGTTGACATAGGGATTATGGGGGAGGTTAAGAAGGTTCAGGGAGAATCCAGGCATGTTGAGGAGAGGCAATGGCTTGGTGGAGGGGATTCCATGAAAAATATTTTAGTGTGAAAAGAAGCATAGGTTTTCTTGCCTCTAAGTTGCAAGGAACCCCTGGTAAACAACAAAACATATACCTCATATCTTGTAACTAATTAGTAAAAATATCAGAGCTTGGAGAGCTTGTAACTAAGAAATTACCAATTTCGACAGGATGATGTCAACCCCTGAGTATCTCCACTACATGATTGTTGTCGGGTTTGGCCAGGTAGGGATCCTTTTCCTCTGTCGCTGTCCAATTTTTTTGAATAAGGCCTCCTTGAAATCTCTCTGTTGTTGTCAAGGGGATTCTCTATGCTCGTGGGGTTCTTTTTCTCTGTCATTCTTGGGAATAGGTGTAAGTGGTTTTGTTTATCTGCTAGTCTTGGGAATGAGTGCAAGCTATTTGTGATTGGAAATGATCTGTTGAAGAAAATCATGGAGAATGAAAGAATAAAAGGGAATTTTCAGGCCATGCAATACAATGAAGGATAATATTGAAATATGGTTAAGGACAAAGGAACTTGAGTTTTCACAGAAGGACAACAAAAACCCTAAATTTACACCTCGTAAATACCTCAACATATATTTGTTTAGCGACTTGCATGAAGTATTTTTCTGCGAATTCCCACATCTGTTGTAGGAGTGGTTATTTAGGTTGAAGAAAAACCATCCTACAAATCAGATAAAAAAGATAGAGTGAAATTCTGTGGAGATCACGCAGTTGTAGCAAGTCAATAATAAATTTACACATGTAGTAGATTTTTAGTTAGACAGTATTACTGCAGGGTTTATCAATGAATTTATAGTTGATACCACGAAGTCATACACTGCTACAGAGCATGATTTTCTGAAGGGACCGAAAGTGATCCAGGTGGATATCGATGGCCACCCACCTTTTCCAACTGGCTCAAAATAGTTTTCTGACAATTTTGGCAAATACTATTTTTTAGCAATTTTAACTTCTGGGGCCATTTTGAGGGCCTAAATGAAGGTTTTTTGGGACCGAGATTCTTTATAATTACCAAAGGCATGATTGATCCCCCAAAATGAATCTCCTCGACGATACCTTTCCAATGGGTTATCATATGCCTAAAACGGAGATCGTATGCAAAAGTTACGACCCCAGGAAGTTGATGTACTAACTTACCCAGACGGAGCCCACATGACTTTTGGCGCTTCATCTCCTAGGGTTAGGTTTTTGGATGTCTAGGGTTTTTGGCATTCCTGTTTATTGTAAAAAGGCCTTCAAAGCCTCATTATAAGGATCTTCTTGCGAATCAGTGCAACTGTCACATCTCTTCTCGAAGATAAGCCGCCACCATTCCACCAAGCTTGTTTCCACTGCATTTTACGGTTTCATCTTATTTCCTTATTGAATAGAAAACCAGTCTTACTGTATCTCTGTTATTTTGTGTGAAGCACCTGTTAATAATCTGTAGTCATTTCATTTTGCGATTTTTCACTTATTTCATTCTGCTCATAAAATCTGGATCAGTGGTATCAGAGACCACTTATCTGGATTTTATGACCAGAACGAAATGCCTATAGATTATTAACAAGTGCTTAACACAAAATAACATAGATACAGTAAAACTGGTTTTCAATTCAATAAGGAAATAAGTTGAAACTGTAAAATGCAACGAAAACAAGCTTGCTAGATTGGTGGCAGATTATCTCTTAGAAGAGATGTGATGGTTGCGCTCATTCGCAAGAAGATCCTTACAATGAGGCTCTGAAGGCATTTTTACAATAAAAAGAAATGCCAAAAACCCTAGGCATCCAAAAACCTAACCCTAGGAGATGAAGCACCGAAAGTCATGTGGGCCCCATCTTGGTAAGTTAGTACATCAACTTCCTGAGGTCGTAACTTTTTCATATGATCTCTGTTTTAGGTGTATGATATCCCGTTGGAAAGGTATCATCGAGGAGATTCATTTTGGGGGCTCAATCATGACTTCAAATATCACTAAGAAGCTCGATCCTGAAAACCCTTCATTTTTCGGCACAAAAAGAGAGGGAAGATATAATAAAGAAATGAACAGAGATATCACAGATATTTAATAATATAAAAAAAATGTATTAGATATGAGACCATAAACATAGATATACAGTAATACATGATTTCTATTAATGAAAGAAATCTACAGAGACTGTAAAAATACATAGTGAAAGACTCACTAGAATGGTGGCAGCTTATCTCTGAGAAGAGATGTGACGGTTACTTGCATTTGCAATAAGATGATTAAAATGAGACTCTGAAGGAATTTTTACAATAAATAGGAATTCCAAAAACCCTATACATCCAAAACCTAACCCTAGGAGATGAAGCGCCAGAAGTCATGTGGGCCCCGTTTGGGTAAGTTAGTACATCAACTTCTCAAGGTCGTAACTTTTGCATATGATCTGTGTTTTAGGCGTATGATAGCCCGTTGGAAAGGTATCGTCGAGTAGATTCATTTTGGGGTCTCAATTATTCCTTCAAAAATATTTGAGAAGCTTGATCCTGAAAAAAACTTCATTTAGGCCCTCAAAATGGCCCCAGAAGTTAAAACTGCTAAAAATAGTAATTAGCCAAAATTGCGAGGAAACTATTTTGAGCCAGTTGGAAAAGGTGGGTGGACACTGATATCCACCTGGATCAATCCTCCCTCTTTAGGAAGAAATGGTATCCATTTCGTTGAGTTCCCGGGGGAGAGGAAAAAGCATTTGTTGGATCTGATTCTTGGTGAGTTACTTGCCTTGTTGGAGATGTCGTGTTGCTCAGTTTGTGGAAGGCTATCACAAGCATGTGGCTGGAAGGGTTGGACATTTTTAACCGGTTTGGATACATGATATTATTTTGTTAAGAATGAATATTTACACTTTGCTACAATCTTGTTGACCTGCTTCTGTTGGATAGAAGGTGCTTGGGACGAGGCTGTAGTGGTTGCAGTATCCTTTTGTTCACCTTTTGAACAGATTGAGAAGAAGCTGAATTTTGTAGTATGAGATACTACCTTGTGACACTTTTAGGTGGGACAGTATTCAGAACTACCTCTGGTATTCTGTAGAGATGACCCCCCAGAGAAACAATGACACTATGGGGTTGAGACTCATAAACAACAAGGCACTTCCACATATATGGTTGGCCCAAGAGAACATCACAGACATCCAGTGGGGAAAAATCACATAATACCTCATCCTTGAAGGGTTGGATGTCGTATGACAATCGATGTTGTTGGTTGACATGAAGATATCGTCCTTGGCGAAGCCACCCAATGTTGTAGGGTTGCAGGTGTGGTGTTGTCGACAACCCCAACTGTTTGATGACCTCTGTTGAGATGAGGTTCTTCTAGTTTCTGCTATCAACAAAAAAATGCAGCGGGGTCCCCTTCACCCACATATGTGAATGAAAAAGGTGCTCCCCCTTTTCAAGATCTATAGCTTCTTTTGGTTGAATTGTTGTGGTCACAACAATAGCAGTAGGGTGTGCATCGATGATCTGTCTTTTACCAATATTTTCAGAATCAGATTCTGAATGAGGGTTCGGCTCCTTGTCTTTGATCTCAGCCACCAATGACTATTTTTAGTGACATTCATCGTTATTGTGCCAGGGGATTTTGTGGAAATCACACCATTTTCCGGCATCCTTCTTTCTCTTCCCATGACCCTTATTTTACTGTGGCTTGGACTGGTTTTCAAGAGAATGTTTGTTAGGGTCGTCTTTGTCATACTTTGGTTGTTGCAGATTTGCAGACCTGAACTCCCATTTGTTCTGGTGCTTAAATTTCTACTCGATTTTAATATCATATAGATAAGCAACACCGAGTGATGAGATGTCCAGAAAATCCATTTTAGTTTGGATGTATCTGTGTAGAGCCTCACAGTATTTCAGAACCAAATGTCGTTTGGATTCTTTGATACCCAGCTTAGTGCGCAAGGTATGGAAGGTATTGGTGAAATATGGAACTGCTTGGCCCCTCTCTTACCGAAGTGTGGTCCATCTCATGTACTGGTCCTCATAGTTTCCAACAGGGTAATATTGTTCCTTTACTGCATCCACAAAAGAATCCCAAGTGGGCTTGGCCCCATATATTCCAGACTCCTTTGTGGAACTTTTCTCCCAGTAAGTTTCCCACCAATGTTTGACATGGGGGAGAGATTTAAGGAGTGCGAAGTTGATCTTTTCTCTGCAAGAAAAATTATGAACAGAGAAATAACCTTCTAACATATTTAACCATTTGTTTAGGGCTTCTGCATCTATCTGACCTTCAAATACAGGAATATAAAAATTAACCTGTAACTTGAAAGGAGAGGTGCTTCCAAAGTGGTTGTTTGATGCAGATGTGCCTGTTGCTATCGGTAGGCGTTGAAGGATGTGGGAAAAATTATCCATCATTTCGTCCCTCTGTCACATGAGAGCTTGCTCAAGCAACAGATTTATAGGATCGTCTTCTCCATCATTTTTCTTTTCTTCCACCATGGAGGGTTTCTTGGGCATGCGAGAGAGATTGTCTTCAAGAGAGACAAGCTCGAGACCCAAATTTTTATACTCGGACCTTGTTGAGGACATGCACTGAAAAATGATCAAGAGCAGCCTGTTCTGATACCACTGATCCGACTAGAGTGGTATCAGAGTGATTTTATCCTTTTCATCTTAATGCATGTCCCCAAAGAGGTCGGAGTACAAAGAGTTGGGTGTCGAGCTTGTTTCTCTCGAGGGAAAAATCTCTCACATGCCCCATCGACCTCTCATGGCAGGAGAAAAGAAATATGATGGGATAGGAGATCCTTTCAAACTGTTGATTGAGGAAGCCCTCACACAACAAAGGAACAAGATGATGCATAGTTTCACGCAAGTCCTTCGGTGGATACTAACAAGAGACACATCTTCTTCGAGCAGAGGCGTCGCCCCCTTCAAGGTACAAATAAACTTTGATATTCCTATATTTGAATTACAAATAGACGCGGAAGTTGTAGCTGAGTGGTTGAATCTAATAGAAGGGTATTTTTCTGTCCATAACTTTTCGAGTAGAAAAAAGATTACTTTTTTTCTCGTCAAATTCGTTCCCCATGTCAAATATTGGTGGGAAACTTTCTGTGAGCAAAAGGAAATAGAGGAACCCTCATTATTTACAGTCATGGCCACCTCAGAATCCTTCAGAGATGTTATTAAGGAAAAATACTACCCTTTCAAAAGTTATGACAACTTGTATACCAAATGGAACACACTGTAGCAAGAAAGAGACCAAGCAATGACAGATTTCACAAATATCTTCCATACCTTGCACACCAGGCTGGGTATCAAATATTCAGAGCGACATCTGGTACTCAAGTATCACGGTGCTCTGCATAGATACATCCTCACCGAAATGGAATTTATGGAAATCTCATCCTTGGGAATGGCCTACCGATATGTCGTCAAAATCAAGCAGAATATCAAACAAAAGACGTGGCAATTTGGGCCTGGGAACCCCTCACAACAAAAGCTATGAAAGGGTGGCCCCAACCGACAGAACAAAGGACAAAGCAAAGATGGATAGTATCAAGAAAACCAGTCCAACCCACAAGAAAATAAGGACATTAGAAAGACAAATAAAGATACCCGGAAGTGGTGCGACTTCCATAAGAGCCCTTGGCATAACACTGTTGATTGTTGTTAAAAGCAGTCGTTGGTGGCTGAAGTGAAATCCTCTGAATCCTATGTGGGTTCTGACTCTGAGCCAGAACCAGAAAGGGGAAGACAAATCATTGAAGTGGAACCCAGTGCCACCGTTGCTACCACCATCCTCCAGCCTGGTGAAACAAACGAGTTAGAAGAAGGATAACGCCTCTTCCAATCACAGATGTGGGTAAAAGGCACCCTACTACACTTCATCGTTGATAGTGGTAGCCAAAAGAACCTCATCTCAGTAGAGGTCATCAAGCGGATGGCCCTGCCGACAACACCACACCCACAACCCTACACCATTGGAAGGCTCCACCAAGGAAGTGATCTCCGCGTCAGCCAATAGTGTTGACTGTCGTACGACATCAAGCCCTTCAAAGACAAGGTATTGTGTGATGTTTCTCTTCTCGAAGTTTGTGATGTTCTTTTGGGCCAACATTATTTATGGAAATGTCATGTTATATATGAGTCTAGGAATCCTAGTGTTATTATTACTTTGAATAGGAAATTATATGGGACACTCGAGGAAGTCCCACCTAGTGTTATTTCCTTGATCTCTTCTAAGAAATTCAGGAAGGTCATCTCTCAGACGAGGAATTTTGTCTTCTTCGTGATTCAATCTCACAATAAGCGAAATATCACAGCCACATACAGGGTCTCTGCGGTCGACCTCTCCACACAGCATAAGAAAGTAGATAAGGTCGTGGAAGAATACTCAGATATCTTCTCCTCACCTACAGGGGTACCTCTTCACTGCCAGGTCAAGCACCCCATCGATCTGACCCCTGACGCACCACTTCCCAATGGGCCATTCTATCATCGCTCTTTATTAGAGAATGAGAAGATCAAGTGAAAGATCCAAGAACTACTCCACAATGGGAACATCCATCTGAGCTCATCACCTTGTGGGAGCCCAATCGTGTTGGTACAGAAGAAAGATGGAACCTGGCAACTCTGCATTGATCGCAGGGCTTTGAATAAAATCAGAGTCAGAAACCGGTACCCAATTCCCTGAATCGACGACCTCCTTGATCAACTCATGAGGTCCAAATACTTCAATAAGATTGATCTAAAGTCTGGCTACCACTAGGTACTGATAGAACATACAGATTTATGGAAAATTGTCTTCAAATCAAAGGAATGCCTTTTTGAATGCTTTCTCATGCCCTTTGGTTTCACAATTTCTCCAGCCACTTTCATGAGGATGATGGATGATATCCTGTGACCATTCACCAATACGTTTGTAGTGGTGTATCTAGATGACATTCTCATTTACAGCAAGAGTTAGGCCAAACACTTGCAGCATATTCAATAGGTTCTGCACACCCTGCGACAACACAAGCTATATTCCAACTTGGAAAAATTCTCCTTTGGCATGGACAGGGTCCATTACCTGGGCTACATCATTGATCAACATTGCGTACATGAGGATCCAGCCAAGATCCAAGTCATCTGTGACTGGACAGCCCCAACCACACTCACTAAGCTTTGGAGATTCTTGGGCCTTGCTAATTTCTACCACAGGTTCATGTTGGGATTCTCCCATATTGCATATGCCCTCGGCCAAATAACCAAGGGTGGTGCTAAGGCAAAGTTTGTGGGGTCGGTCCCAACAACAAGTGTTTGATGATTTGAAGTAGCACTTGTGCTCAGCCCTAGTACTTTCACTACCAGACCTGCAACATGACTTTGAGATCGAGACATATGCTTCAAACTATGCGGTGAGTGCCATTCTCACTCAGCACAGCCACCTCGTGGCCTGTCATAGTGAGACACTTTCAGATTTTTTCTGTAAGTACCCTACTTAGGACAAAGAAATGTACTCCATTGTGCAATTTTGTCGTCGGTGGAGGGATTACATTCTTGGGAATGAGACAGTCATACACACTGATCATAATCCACTGCAGTTCATGCAGACACAAGGAAAATTGCAGAATGATCACCATCAAAAGTGGTCCACATACTTGCAGGAATTCCACCTGAACATCACGTATAAAACAAGAATTCTAGCGAGTCTTTCACTCTGTATTTTTACAGTCTCTGTACATTTCTTTCAATAATAGAAATCACGTATTAATGTATATATGTGTTTATGGTTGCATCTCTGATACATTTTTGTTATATTATTAAATATATATGATATCTCTATGCATTTATTTATTATATATCCACTCTCATTTCGTGTCGAAAATAATCCGGATCAGTGGTATCAAAGCAAGTTGGGTCTTGAGCTTGTCTCTCTTGAATACAATCACTCTCGCATGCCCAATAAACCCTCCATGGCGGAAGAAAAGAAAAATGGCAGAGTAGACAATCCTATAAATTTGTTTCTTGAGCAAGCTCTCATGCAACAGAGGGATGAAATGGAGAATTTTTCCCATATCCTTCAACGCCTTTCGATAGCAACATGTGCATCTGCATCAAATAACCACTTTGGAAGCACATCTCCTTTCAAGGTACAGGTTAATTTTGATATTCTTGTATTTGAAGGTCGGATAGATGCAGATGCCCTAGACAAATGGTTAAATATGTTAGAAGGTTATTTCTTTGTTCATAATTTTTCCGATAGATTTAATATCACCTTCTCACTCCTTAAATCTATCCCCCATGTCAAACATTGGTGGGAAACTTATTGGGAGAAAAGTTCCACAAAGGAGTCTAGAATATATGGGGCTGAGCCCACTTGGGATTCTTTTGTGGATGTGGTAAAGGAACAACATTACCCTGTTGGAAACTATGAGGACCAGTACATGAGATGGACCACACTGCGGAAAGAGAGGAGCCAAGAAGTTTCGAAGTTCAACAATACCTTCCATACCTTGTGCACCAAGATGGGTATCAAATAATCCAAATGAAATTTGGTTCTGAAATACTGTGGTGCTCTACACAGATACATCCAAACTGAAATGTATTTTCTAGACATCTCATCACTTGGTGTTTCTTATCGATGATTTGTTAAAATTGAGCAAAAACTTAAGCACTAGAACAAACAGGAGTTCAGTTCTACAAATCCTCAACAACCAAAGTATGACAAAGATGACCCTAACAAACAGTCTTCTGAAAACTAGTCCAATCCATAGGAAAAGAAGTGTCACGGGAAGACAAAGAAGGACACTGGAAAATGGTGCGATTTCCACAAAATCCCCTGGCACAACACCGATGAATGTCGCTCAAAATATTCATTGGTGGCCGAGATCAAACCCAAGGAGTCGAACCCTAATTCATAATCTGATTCTAATAATATTGGTAAAAGACAGATCATCAATGCAGACCCCACTGCTATTGTCGTGACCGCAATAATTCAACCAGAAGAACCAACAGATTGTGAAGAGAGGGAGTGCATTTTTCTTTCATACATTTGGGTGAAGGGGAACCCACTTCATTTTATTGTTGATATCAGAATCTAGAAGAATCTCATCTCAGCGGAGGTCGTCAAACAGTTGGGAGTGTCGACAACACCACACCTGTATCCATACAACATCGGGTGGCTTCGCTAAGGACACGATCTTCATGTCAGCCAACAGTGTCAATTATCATACGGCATCCAACCCTTCAACGATGAGGTATTATGTGATGTTTCCCCACTGGATGTTTGTGATGTTTTCTTGGGCCAACCATATATGTGGAAGCACCATGTTGTTTATGAGTCTCGACCCTACAGTGTCATTGTTTCTCTGGTGGGTCATCTCTATAGAATACAAGAGGTAGTTCTGACTACTGTCCCACCTAAAAAGTGTCGCAAGGTAGTATATCATACTACAAAATTCATCTTCTTCACAATTTGTTCAAAAGGTGAACAAAAGGATACTGCAACCACTACAACCTCAGCCCAAGCACCTTCTATCCAATAGAAGCAGATCAACAAGATTGTAGAAAAGTGTAAAGATTACTTCTGCACAAAAGAATATCATGTATCTAGATTGTTTAAAAAGTTCCAACCCTTCCAGCCACATGCTCGTGATAGCCTTCCACAAATCTAGCAGTGCGACGTCTTCAGCAAGGTAAGCAACTCACCAAGATTCAGATTTAACAAACGCTTTTTCCTCTCCCTAGGGAACTCAATTAAATGGATACCATTGATTACTAAGGAGGGAAAATTTATCTAGGTGGATATCAGTGGCTACCCACCATTTCCAACTGGCTCAAAATAGTTTCCTAGCAATTTTGGCAATTTACTTTTGGGGCCATTTTGAGGGCCTAAATGAAGGTTTTTAGGGATAAAACCTCTTAATGATAGCCGAAGTAATTATTGATCCCCCAAAATGAATCTCCTTAATGATACCTTTCCAACAGTCTATCATACGCCTAAAACAGAGATCGTATGCAAAAGTTATGACCCCAGGAAGTTGATGTACTAACTTACCCAGACGGGGCCCACATGACTTTTGGCGCTTCATATCCTAGGGTTAGGTTTTTGGATGTATAGGGTTTTTGGAATTCCTATTTATTGTAAAAAGGCCTTCATAGCCTCTTTATAATTATCTTCTTGTGAATGAGTGCAACCATCAAATCTCTTCTCAGAGATAAGCCGCCACCATTCTAGGAAGGTTGTTTCTGTTGCATTTTACAGTTTCAACTTATTTCCTTATTGAATAGAAAACCAATTTTACTGTATCTCTATTATTTTGTGTTAAGAACCTGTTAGGTTGTTAATAATGTGTAGTCCTTTCGTTCTGCTCATAAAATCCTGATTAGTGGTCTCTGATAAGAGAAAGATCATAGCCACATCCAAGGTCTCTGCGGCCAACCTCTCCACACAACAGAAGCAAGTAGATAAGGTCGTATAAGAATAGTCAGATATCTTATCCTTACCTACCGGGGTACCTCTGCATTTTCAAGTCAAGCACCCCATCGATCTGACCCCTGGCGCACCGCTGTGCAATGGGCCAGTCTATCACCACTCTCTGTTAGAGAATGAAGAGGGCAAGCGATAGATCCAAGAAATTCTCCAGAAGGGGCACATGCATCCCATATCATCACCTTGCAGGAGCCCAATCATGTTGGTACAGAAGAAATATGGAACATGGCAAGTCTGCATTGATTACTGGGATCTGAATAAGATCATAGTTAGAAATCAGTACCTGATTCCCCGAATCAACGACCTCCTTGATCAACTCATGGGGGCCAAATAATTCGGTAATATTGATCTGAGGTCTGGCTACCACCAGGTCCCAATAGAATAGACAGATGTATGGAAAACCGCCTTCAAGTCAAAGGAAGGCCTTTTTGAATGGTTGGTCATGCCCTTTCGTTTGACAAATGCTCCAGCCACTTTCATGAGGATGATGGATGATATCCTTTGACCATTCACCAATACTTTTGTAGTGGTGTATCTGGATGACATTCTCATTTACAACAAGACTTAGGTCGAACACTTGTAGCATATTTAGCAGGTTCTTCACACCATGCGACAACACAAGATATATGCCAACTTTGAAAAATGCTCCTTCGGCATGGACATGGTCCATTACCTGGGCTACATCATTGATCAGCATGGCATACATGTGGATCCATTCAAGATCCAAGTCATCCATGACTGGCCAGCCCCAACCACACTCACTGGGCTTCAGAGCTTCTTGGGCCTTGTCAATTTCTACCACAGGTTCATTTTGGGATTCTCCCATATTGCATGGGCCCTCAGCCAAATAACCAGGGGTGGTGCTAAGGTGAAATTTGCATGGGGCTAGTCACAACAACAAGAATTCGATGATTTGAAGAAACACTGGTGCTCATCCCTGGTACTTTCACTACCAGACCTGTAACAACCCTTTGAGATTGAGACAAATGCTTCAGACTATGTGGTGGGCATTGTTCTCACTCAAAATGGCCACCCCGTGGCCTATCATAGTGAGACACTATCATATGTTATTTGTAAGTACCCTACTTATGACAAAGAAATTTACTCCATTGTGAAAGCCTGTTGTCAGTGGAGACATTAAATTTTTGAGCAGGAGACAGTCATCCACACTGATCATAAGCCACTGCAGTTCATGCAGACACAAGGAAAATTGTAGAATGATCGCCATCAAAAGTGGTCAACATACTTGTAGCAATTCCACCTACACATCAAGTATAAAACCCTCGATAGATTGCCAGTCACAAAACTCAACACAGTTCTAGACTCCTATGACCATGAGACCTATGGATGGCCCCAACTCTATGAGACAGACCTGGACTTCACCACTGCCTACCAAATGTTGGGTGCAAACTCCGTTGTCGATAATTTCCATCTTTAGGATGGGTTGTTGTGTTGTCTAGGCCATATTTGTGTTCCATCAAGTGAGCGAGCAAAGCTGATCTAGGAATCCCACTATAGTTGGGTGGAAGGACACTTCAATGTCGAAAAGACAATGGCAATGCTACAGAAACATTTCTACTGGACGAAACTTCGACAGGAGGTCAGCAAGTATATCAAGTCCTGCACTGTCTGCGCTATTGCCAAACCAAACACTAGGAAATAGAGCCTGTACACCCCTATTCCTACTCCTGACAGGCGATGGGAATGCATCTCAATGGAATACATGTCGGGCCTCCCATCCACCAAGCGGGGAAATGATTGTGTTTTTGTGGTTTTTGATCTCTTTTCTAAGATGGCAATTTTGGTTGCCTGCAAGAAGAACATTACATCAGAGGCCACTGCCAAGCTCTTATTTGAATGAGTCTGGGTACATTTTGGAATCCCACAAACCATTGTCTCAGATCGAGACAGATGATTTCTCAGCACATTTTGGTCGATCCTCTTGTCACTGCTCGAAAACAAGCTCACCAAATCCACGGCCTTCCACCCCCAAACAGATGGCCAAATTGACATCGTAAATCGAATGATTGTGCATATCCTTCGCATGTATAATTCAAAGAAACCTCACACATGGGATGAGTGCCTTCCCTATTTCCAACATAGCTACAACCTATCACTTCATAGCTGAACCGACCACAGCCCCTTTTAGGTGGGGTGGGGATTCCAACCATTGGGTCCCATAGATGTGTCACTTCCCCCTCCAGTCACTGCGACCGACTCATCTCCTTCTCCAACTGAAGCTGACAAAGCCACCTGGTTCATTAAGAAGATCCATCACATCTACCAACAGGTTCAGGATATCCTACAGAAGTCCAATGACAAGTACAAGCAATGCCATGATCAACATCAGGTGCCACATAAGTTTCAGGTGGGTGAGAAAGTTTGGTTGCACTTGCAGAAAGAACACCTTACAAGACCCCATCAGAATCTTCTCCCACTCTGTTATGGGTTTTAAATCATCACCATGGCCATGGGGGGTAATTATTTTGATCTCAACATTCCTCCTTTCCTTGGCCTGCACCCAATGATCAACGTGGATCTCCTTTGCCCTTATTTCCCACCATTATTGGACACCTCAGATGTAGCAGAACAACTAACACCAACAAAGCTCAAGCACAACTCCATACAACAAGAATCCAATGATCACATTGTGGAAACACATATTAAAGGCACTCTACAACAAAGTATCCAACTTTATCGAGTCGTCAAATAGGGCAGCTCATGCACCAAGGCAAGTGGCTCACCCGGGGCCAAATTCAGCAGAAATTTCCTCATCTGATGGGGGAATTGAACACAATAGATACCATTTATTAATAAGGAGGTATTATTGATCTAGGTGGATATTGGTGGCCACCCAACTTTTCCAACTGGCTCAAAACAGTTTTCTGGCAATTTTTGCAATTTACTAATTTTAGTAGTTTTAACTTCCGGGGCCATTTTGAGGGCCTAAATGAAGGTTTTTTGAGATCGAGATTATCATTTATATTAAAATTCATAATTGATCCCCCACAATTAATCTCCTCGACGATACCTTTCCAACGGTCTATCATACGCCTAAAACGGAGATCGTATGCAAAAGTTACGACCCCGGGAAGTTGATGTACTAACTTACCCAGACAGGGCCCACATGACTTTTGGCGCTTCATCTCCTAGGGTTAGGTTTTTGGATGTCTAGGGTTTTTTGAATTCCTGTATATTGTAAAAAGGCCTTCTGAGCCTCATTGTAAGGATCTTCTTGTGAATGAGCATAGCCATCACATCTCTTCTCAGAGATAAGCCACCACCATTCCAGCAAGTTTGTTTCCGCTGCATTTTACAGTTTCAACTTATTTCCTTATTGAATAGAAAACCAATTTTATTGTATCTCTATTATTTTGTGTTAAGCACCTGTTAATAATCTATAGTCATTTATTTATGTTCATAAAATCTGAATCACAAAGGTAGGTACATCATATGACTTAATACTTCTATCAAGATTTGATTACATGACAAAGGTGTAATTCCCATGGAATCGAACAACTAAACTTCCTTGTGCGCATGGGGGAAAGGGGGAAGGAATGAAAAGAGTTTTAGATATGGATAGGGAGATGGATAAAGGGAAGCAAAAGGAGACCATGGACCCAATCATGATGTATGAGGACCAAATAATGAAGATAATGGAAAAATATGGAAAGACACGCAGTGGTAGACCTGTTGGCCCTTGGTTATGGAAATAAGTGAAGATCAAGGAAGAAAAGGAAAACTGTGAACTACGCGGAAGACACAGTGATTGTTACTGGGTCGAAGTGAGCAAAAGAGAAGAAAAGAAAAATTGAAGTAAAAGGAAGCAAGTCATTGGATGAGGAGATCGAGGATGATCGATCAACAAGAAAGAAGGATCGTGGACAATTCAACAAGAGGAAAAAGCCACCATTGGATGATTTGGAGAGCCGCGGAAGAAGGATGGAAAAATAGGTTGGCAAAGCCTTGAAAATGCGGGTCAAGTTGAACTAGGGTTTTAGACACCTAGGGTTTTGGTATATAGGGTTTTGACACCTAGGTCTCGGCCTAAGGATGTCGATGAGTGTTTGTAATGTATAAATAGAGGTCTAGAGAACTTGGGATGGGTTGGTACTAGCTTGGTTGAGATTTCATTACTATTGTGTGATCAAGTAAGGACTATTGTGTGAGAGAGACTAGTGTTAAGTATGATATCCTTCTGGTATTGTAATATCTTCAGTTGGGTGTGAAGATCAACCCTGCATCTGGGTGCGCAGGGAGGGGAGAGATAGAGAGGAGAAGAAAGAAGATCTGGTAGCTAAGAGCGCAAAAAAGAACTGTATGCTTCGTATTAATACATTATAAAGAACAGTTCTTTTGACGTGGCCCTAGAAAGAGGGTGAACCACGTATATATTTTGTTTTATGTGTGATTGGTGTTATATTATTTGTTATTGGTATACTTCTATTGCATTACTATGTTAGATATGATAGCTATATCTTGCGCAGTAGATCCTAGGAAGATAAAATATACTAGATTGTTGTGTGTCAATCACTTTGAACCCACTTTACATTCCTTCTGGTTGTAGACATCTCTGTCCTGCAACCCCCACATAGTTGCTTCGGGTGAGACTACATCTACCTCCCAGGTGTTGCCAAAAGGGCCAGTAGTTAGGGCTTGTTGGTGTGCTCATGGAGTTGAACCTTGGGTCTGCCCTTGTGCCAACAAATGGTTCCTTTGTCAGGACAAGAATCTTCTTGAGGGAATGTCAAGGTGGTTTCCACCAAAGAAAAAAATTCAAAAGTGGATAGAGGATCAAGAGAAGGACTTCGCTGAAGCCCAGAACAAGAACCCTAATCTTAGTACAGAGGATTGGTTGGAGAGATATATCTTTCCTGATATACACAAGATTTTCTTTGGAGGAATCCATTAGGATCTATACAAGTGGTTAGCTAGGTTAGGTGATTCCTAGTTTGAGATCATATCTAGACCTCCTGTACTTTGGATGTCGACGCTGATCAAGAAGGTCAAGAGAGTTGATAATGTCATGTCATGAGCAGTATATCATTAGTTTGATAGCACCATTGGAGGGTACATCACCGATTTTTTTGTTGAAAGAGTAGAGTCATATAGCCAAGCTGAGAGGTATTTCTTCAAGGGACCCAGAGGAAAATTTTTACATTTTCTGAAGCTGAGGATCAAGATACTATTGCATCAGAAGAACATATTGAAGATACAGTAGATTGGTTAGGTCTGGAAAAGCTACTGTTTAGGAATTCAGAGAGCGACACCGACACAGAAGCTGGACATATGCACAGTGGGAGAGCGTTCAAAGAAGTTCATCTCACGAAATTATTCAAGAAGAACTACGGGGATGAGGGTTTCTATAGTGGAGAAGAGGCATACCTAATGGATGAAGAGAATTCAGAACCCGCTAAGGCAGAGGAAGGGAAATTTGAAAGACCTCGCCAAGATGAGCCAGAAACTTCAGGAACTACGCAAACTGTTGAAGTAAGTACTATTATCCCTCCTATTGATTCAACAACACTAAGCCATCAGAATAGTTAGAGTCACCAGAGTCCTCAGAGTACTATTACTAGCAGTTCAACATATACTCAAACAGGAAACCTAGGAAGATCTATGGCAGATGAGATGAGGATCCCTATCTTTAGGGGAGATGGGTCTGAATACCCTGATCAACACTAGTTCCTATGTGAAGCCATATGGAGTATTAAGAATGTCTCCGATGAATATGTTAAAACAACCAAGTTTCGTACTACCCTAAGGGATCGCGCACTGAGCTAGTACATGAAGCTTGTCCAAAGACTTTCACAGCCTAAGCCGTTGAATCAGATCAAGATGCATTTATTGTAGAGTTCAAGAAACCCAAATCAAAATCACAATGTATTACAGAGTTGAAATATATCAAGCAGAAGGTAGCCAAACCTGTTTGGGAATTCGATCAGAGATTTAAGACATTAATAGGCTGATTGACTTTTCAGATCCTAGATGAGCAGAACAAAGAATGGTTCATTGTTTCCCTTTTACCACACATTAGAGTTCCTATGATGCAACAGAATTTTTCTTCGCAGGCTGAGGCACTGGAGATCGCCATGAAGTTAGAATCAGCCCCTATGGGAGAATCCAACTCAGGTATGAGTCAAATATTGAGTCAACTAACTAGTTTCTCTCTGCAGGTTGAAGATATGAAAAAATACAAGGGAAAAGATAAAAGAGAAGACATCTGGTGTGTCATATGCAGATCAGAAGGCCATGACAAGGAGCACTGTCCCCTATTCCATGAATACTTGGCCTCTAGAGCTCCGAGCCCTTTGAAGCAAGTTACCTTACCCTGGTGAGAGGTATGCCGAAATAGACATCACCCTGGTGAGTGTTATTACATGCAAAAATATGTTCATACACCGAAAAATTTGTATTTCACATTCTGTAAGTCCATAGGACATGATGATAGGGATTGTAGGGCTTATGATATCATGCATGAAAGGTCAAGAGACGTATACAAAATTCAAGGCAAAGTGCAACAAGAAGGAAATACTATGCAATATAACTCCCCTGGGAGAGGAAACTTAAATCCTAACAGTGGATTCAGAGGATGAGGAGGAGGTATGGGTTGGGGTTGAGGATAGATAATTTATTATAACTGTGCACAACCAGGACACCTAGAAAGGGACTGTAAGAACCCTTGTACCACTTGCGTCTATTGCAACTCCTTCGAGTATGTTATCGAGGAATGTCCAACATTGTTGGCTAAGCTTCAGGAAAGAGGAGGACCTCAGCAGAACCCACAAGTGCAACTGATATATGCCGAACCTCATAGAACAATCCCCATAGTTGATGTTATCACTAGAGTAGGTGTTGTTATAGGAGAAGATAGACTAACCCAAGGAAAAACTACAAAAGATTCAGGAATCGGGAAAGCTGCAGAGAAGACTCAAAATTTTGATGCAAAGAAAGAAAGACTTATATTTGAGGAGGCAAGAAAAGAGTTCAAAGAAGACCAAGGCTCTTCATCAAAGACATAGCCAGAAGTAAGGGAATATGGAATTCCGTAGGCATTTGATCAGTTTGCTTTGCCAAGAGAAGGAAAAGAGGTAAGAAAGCTCATGGAATTTCTATATACTTGTATTAAGTTGATTAAGGATGAAAGCGTTGTACAAGAGCTGCAAAATTTAACCAGAAGGTATGAGCTAGGAAAGCTAGACCCCTTACTGAATAGGGAAGTACACCAAATCACTAAAAAGAGGAGGACAAATAAGGAACTACACTTGAATGCTCAGATTGGTGAGTATGATATAGACTATGTGTTCCTCGACTTAGGGTCGGAGGTCAACGTCATGACGAAGCAAACTTGGGCACTGATGGGAAAACCGAAGTTGGTTTATTCCCCTATCAGGATCAAGATGGCTAATTCACAAGATGTCATCCCCTTTTGATGATTGGAACATGTCCTTGTGGACATCGAAAGAGTAAGAACGTTTACAGATTTTGAGGTAATTGAGATAGTTGATGATAGTTGTCCTTACCGTGCACTGTTAGGAATTGATTGGGCTTTCAATAATTCCACTGTGGTTGATTTAAAGAAAATACGTATGACGTTTGAAAGAGACGACCTTAGGTTCATTTCATCCTTAGATCCAGATGAAGGTCAGCGATACACAGAGCCCATCAGAGAATAAGAATGCGCATACGAAATAGAAAACATATACAAACTAATAGCCAAACACTAGGATTACATTAATCCTACGTCCGATGGAAACCTAAGCTAGCGAAGTGACAACGCATGTTCGTCAAAATCAGAAGAAGCACTGGAAAACTGGCAGAATAAAATGTATGAAGTATCTACAAGAAGATGTGCTATATTAACCAGAGAAGTTTGTTGGATCGGCACAACAATAAGTAACTTACCCACCTTTGATGGTTTGAACCCTTTAGAAACCTTCTTTTCAGACTTTGAAGAAAGTGTACCCATGCAACAAAGATTGTTGGCAATGGATGAGGCCCTGAAAGCAACCCCAGAAAGATGGTGGGGGACACATGAAAACAACATTACAAAATGGGTACAATGTCGTACATTGATGACAGTGTGGTTCTCAGCACAAGTAGAAGGATGTAAAGTTTGGTACACAGGTCGAAGCTTCCTAAAGGACCATGTGCGAAGTTACGAGGAATCCTGGAGAAACATTCCTCAAGAGCAGTGGGTGCAAAAATTCATCAACACACTGAACATGACACCTATCAACAGGTACCTTCAAGCAGAGTTATGCCTCATCACTACATATTGGGAAGGTATGACTTAGAATTTTGTAACCACCTTCTTATTTGAATGTAAATATCTTTCAGTAGATCAAGAACTGCAGATTGTAATAGAGAAAGTATTCCAGGAGGCATCTAAAATCCCTTTGGATCAAGAAGAGGATGAATGGACTGTGCCTCTCTAGAAACTGCAAGGTTGTTACAACATCAATGTTGATGAAGACGGTGATCCAAGAAAGGTGAACATCGCAAAAATAGAAGGCCAAAGAGATGTGAAAGGACCAAGAATTGAGTTACCATTCATTGGAAAACCAATCAAGATTAAGAAGGTCATTATTGGAATAGAGCAGACACCGAAGCTTGCAAATGTTGGAGATTACTGGGATGTTTCTACCATTGAAAATATTACAGAATTACTGCATGAATATCAGGAATTGTTTCCAACCAAGTTCAATGATATGAAGGGCATTAAAGGGCCTATGGGAGAGATGAGGATCCCTTTGAAACCAGATGCAAGACCAGTCAAACATAGACCTTACATATTGAACCCTAAATATAAGAAGAAAGTGAAGATTGAGCTCGACAGAATGTTGGAAACAGGGATTATAGATCCTGTGGAAGAATCAGAATGGATCGGCCTTATGGTGGTGCAAGACAAGAAGATAGGAGAGATCAGGATCTGTGTAGATCTCAGGAAGTTGATTGATTCAAGTTTTCATGACCCCTTCCCTACACCATTCACTAACGAAGTGTTAGATAATGTGGGAGGTCAGGAGGTATACTCTTTTACAGATGGATTATCAGGATACCATCAAATTCGGATTGCCAAGGAAGATCGCCATAAGACCACATTTGCAACTGATCCAGAATCGGATCCAGAAGCCTCACAGGATTTAAAAATGCTCAAAAATTAAAGTGCTTGGAATCCGACGAAACCAACGCCATTGCGTCCATCTCATCTTCCTGATTCTGGTGGTATATTTACTTCGTCAAATGGGCTCCGTATGATCAAGATATCGCATTTTGTCTGAAAAGCCAAACAGGCAAAAAAAAGGGATGACTGTATAGTCCGTACAGTCCGTACAGTGCCACGTGGCATGCTGACTATACAGGCCATACGGTCCATACAGATGATGTGGCAGCTCCAGGAGGCGACATGTGGCAGGATGATTTGGCATACGGGCAGACAGTTGGGCCAATCCATGAGTGACACGTGTCACCACTATAAGGGTGACACGTGGCACGGATGACGTCAGCAGGTACGGTGGCAGACTGACAGGGCAGTACGGAAGTTGACGCATGGCAGGTGATGTGGATGAATCAGCGATCAACATTTGGCATATATTGGTTGGTTGTTGAGGTGCCACATGGCCCAGTCATGGGCTGCCACGTGGCACCCTGTGGTTGGTTTTGTCGAGGGTCGAACCCGCGACCTGTTGTTCGGGCTGTGGACTGGCAGGGCTGGGCTAACGGCCCACCCCATGGTGGTTCTTGTTAGTCATATGCCAAAGTTTATATTTAAGTTCGGTTAAAGGTTTAATTGGTGGGGAAAAGGGTCGGGGCTTAGCCCCAGGCCTCGGCGCAAACATACGATGTGACCATTTCACAGAACCGGGAGCGCGGGGTTAAACTATATGCATAGTGGATCGGGATTAGCCCTTAGACCTCACACCGATACGTAACATCTTCCATATGACCAGGACTTTAGCCGAACGGTTGGGGGCTCGGTTACAACTACTAGCCCGTGGCCTTATGCCTACGCGCCACGACCAGGAGCCAGCAGAGAGAGGGTCAGCGCATGGGCACATGGCCACATGGATGTCCCATATGACTACAAAAAGGGGGCACATGCCCAGGCCTCAGGGGATAATGCCCGAATTTACACAAAAAATGGGTTTTTTATAATGTTTAGTGGATTTTTAAAAGATATTATGCCTGATATTAGTTGATTTTCTCCATTTTTGGGAGATATTGGGCATTTTTGGAGCCCAAATTTTGGGAGGAAGTTGGGGATGGATAACCAACTTCAGATCTATAAAAACCAGGCCT
>JZKD02S0877527.1:155429-177069 GCA_000966675.3 Picea glauca
TTTCAAATGAAGTAATTGATCTTAAGCAAGAACAAGACATGATTGTTGAATGGAAAATCAATCATAAGTTGCTTCAAGATAAGCTCATGTCGTGCAAATATTTCAAGTATATCATATCATTTGCAGTCGTCTTTTTGATACTGTCATTAGTAATGTTTTCTACATGGATGATAGTGGCTTCAGTAAGATGTAACAGGGTTCAAATGGCTAATAGTATACTATCAGTTGTCATGATTGTGTTACAGTTGATCTTGATGAGACAGGTGCACAGGACAGAGTTCAGAGACAGTGGACAAGACGGGTGGCCTATCCTGAGCTTGTTGACTGGTCAGTAACCTTTTGGGGACCAAAAGGTCTTTTTGTGGGGAGGTGTGATCCAGAATCGAATCCAGAAGCCTGACAGGGTTTAAAAATGCTCAAAAATGAAAGTGCTTGGAATCTGACGAAACCAGTGCCATTGCGTCTGTCTCGTCTTCCTGATTTCGGTGGTATATTTACTTTGTCAAACAGGCTCCGTATGTGCAAGATATCGCGTTCTGTCCAAAAATCCAAACAGGCAAAAAAAAGGGATGATTGTACAGTCCGTACAGTCCGTACAGTGCCATGTAGCATGCTTACTGTACAGGCCGTACGGTCCATATAGATGACATCGCAGCTCCAGGAGGCGACATGTGGTAGGTTGATTTGGTGTACGGGCAGACAGTTGGGCCAATCCATGGGTGACACGTGTCACCACTGTAAGGGTGACACGTGGCACGAATGACGTTAGCAGGTACGGTGGCAGACTGACAGGGAAATACGGCAGTTGACGCGTGGTAGGTGACATGGACGAATCAGCGGTCAACATTTGGCATATATTGGTTGGTTTTTTAGGTGCCACGTGGCCCAGTCATGGGCTGCCATGTGGCACCCTGTGGTTGGTTAATGGTTTTATATAAAATTATGTGGTTTTGTCGAGGGTCGAACCCGCGACCTGTTGTTCGGGCTGTGGACTGGCAGGGATGGGCTAACCGCTCACCCCATGGTGGCTCTTGTTAGTCATATGCCAAATTTTATATTTAAGTTCAGTTAAAGGTTTAATTGGCGGGGAAAAGGGTTGGGGCTTAGCCCCAACCCTCGGTGCAAACATACGGTGTGACCATTCCACAAAACCGGGAGCGCGGGGTTAAAATATATGTGGAGTGGATTGGGCTTAGCCCTTGGACCTCATGCCGGTACGTAACATCCTCCATACAACCAGGACTTTAGTCGAATGGTTGGGGGCTCAGTTACAACTACTAGCCCGTGGCCTTATGCCTACGCGCCACGACCAGAAGCCAGCAGAGAGAGGGCCAACGCATGGGTGCGTGGCCACATGGATGTCCCATATGACCGCGAAAAGGGGGCGCATTCTCAGGCCTCGAGGGCTAATGCCTGAATTTACACAAAAAATGGGTTTTTTATAATGTTTAGTGGATTTTTAAAAGATATTATGCCTGATATTAGTTGATTTTCTCCATTTTTGGGAGATATTGGGCATTTTTATAGCCCAAATTTTGGGAGGAAGTTCGGGATGGATAACCAACTTCAGATCTATAAAAACCAGGCCTGTTTGAGGCCATGGAGGATATTCAAGGACAGTCAGAGCAGAGTTATGCTGAAGGGAAGCCAAGCCAAAGCCATTTTTATGCAGGGAAGATATTGAGGAGCAGACGCTGTCGGACCATTTC
Organism: Picea glauca; assembly: GCA_000966675.3. NCBI lineage: Eukaryota > Viridiplantae > Streptophyta > Pinopsida > Pinales > Pinaceae > Picea > Picea glauca. The sequence goes on from JZKD02S0877527.1 coordinate 157,139, forward strand.
TGGGAGCTCTGGACATCGGTTTTGCGTGCCGTTTTCTTTTCAGGGTTCTATAGATCCAGAGGAACATGACCAGATCAGTCTTGTAGTCAATTGGCACTTTTGCGATGTACATTTGAGATTTTGAACAGAAATAAAGAAGCCTCCCCCACAGAGACAAAGGCCCGGAGACGTAGGCAAAGTTGTGCCAAACTCCATTATCAATCTGTTTGTTATGGTTTGTTGTCTATTATTTCATTTCAGATCTGCATATGTGTATATGTCTATCATAATTCATCTTCTTTCCTCATTCTTTCACTAAGTTTCTCAAATGGTTAATTAATGCATGCAAAATTAAAACTCAACCATAGTCATTAAAAGATCTGACAGATCAGCAACAGAATTGGGGTCCTATCAGTGTACAGTGATTCCATTTGGATTGAAGAATTCCCCAACCATCTTTTCCAAGGTGGTGGTCGAAGCATTCAAGGAGTTTCTGCATAAATTTCTAAAAGCATATTTTGATGATTGGACTTTTTTTGTTTATTGAAGAATCATATTGAATGTCTAAGGCTAATGTTGGACAAATGCAGGCAGTGTCAATTTGCCTTGAATTTGAAGAAATGCATCTTCTTTTCACCATTTGGAGTGTTGTTAGGTCATATTGTATGCAAGCAGGGATTGCTGGTTGATCCATCTAAAATTTCCATTATAGTTGATCTACCCTCTCCTACTTCAGTCAAACAACTGCGCACTGCGCTGGGACATACTGGATACTACATGAAGTTCATTAAAGGATATGCCTAGATTACAACACCCATGGAGAATCTTTTGAAGAAATATTGTTAGTTTAGATGGATAGAAGAGTGCTAGCAGAGCTTCGACACACTGAAACAGAAAATGGTTACTGCACCTATTATTGTTTTTCCAGATTGGAGAAAGGAGTTTCATGTGCATGTCAATGCCTCTTCTATTGATTTAGGAGAAGTGTTAGCACAACATGGGGAAGGATATATTGACCATATGTTATCCTTTTCCAGTAGGAAGCTATCAACTATTGAGATCAATTACACCACTACCGAGCGAGAGGGGTTAGCCATGGTATATGCGCTACAAAAATTTCACCACTACTTGTTGGGAGGACAATTTAACATGTTTAATTATCACTATACGCTAAAATACCTATTCAACAAGCCAGTGTTGGGGGGGATAATATGAAGATGGCTTCTTCTATTTCAATAATATGACTTTGAGATCATAGTCAAGCCAACAAAGGTCCTGAACACTTGTCAAGGTTGGAACATGGCGAAGAGCTGACCAGTTTGGGGGATACACTACTGGATGCATGGTTACTGGCCATTATAAATATTGATGACCACTTCACAAAGATAGTCTAGTTCCTTTCAACAGGAATGGCACCTAGTGAATATACAATTCCACAGAAGAAACAACTAGTAGTGCGTGTTGTAGACTTTTCACTTATAGTTGGACAGGTATACAAGATGGGACCTGATGAGATACTGAGAAGGTGTTTTATGGAGGTAGAGTGACCATTGATCCTCTCATAATCTCATGAAGGCATCGCATGAGGACATTATGCAAGGAAAGAAACTACGCAGAAGGTTCTTAAAGATGGATTTTGGTGGCCTACCTTACACAGAGATGCTAAAGACTATTACAGAGCCTGTGATGTATGCCAAAGAGTTGGGGAACCTTCCAAAAGAGATGAAATTTCATTAGAACCATATTTGACCCTACAAGCATTTGTGAAATGGGCCATTGACTTTGTGGGACCTATAAACCCACCAGGAAAGTACACATGAGCCAGATACATAATCACTGTGATAGAGTACTTGAAAAGATGGGATGAAGCAAGAGTAGTTAAGGACTGTAGTGAAAATACAGTTGCGCGATTCATATTTGATGACATCATAACCAGGTTTGGATGCCCAAATATCCTTATGAGTGATCAAGGCACACATTTCATAAATAAAACAATTGAATCCCTGACTGAGAAATTTGCAGTCCACCATCAGAAAAGAACAACTTACCATCCACAAGCAAATAGGACAGTGGAAGTATTCAACAAGATTGTTGAAACAACGTTAACGAATATTTGCAGTGTGAACAAGGATGACTAGGAGTTAAGAGTACCAACAATACTATGTGCCTATAGAACCACTTGCAAGAATCTAACAATGCAGACCCTTTTTAAGTTGGTATATGGTCTCAAAGTCATTGTCCCGATGGAATACCTGGTACCAAGCCTAAGTATTGTTGCCTTTATAGACATGGATGACACTGGCGTTGTTCGAGAAAGGCCTGCACAGTTGGTCGAAATCGAATAAGACAAATTTATTGCAGGATTCCATCAGTAGGTGCAAAAGGAAAGAAAAAAGGCCTATCATGACAAGCACATCAAGAAGAAGGCATTCGTGCAAGGTGATATAGTACTGGTATATGATATTAAGTTCATAAAACATCCTGGGAAGTCCAGAACGCATTAGCTCGGGCCATATGAGATTGCCTATGTTACAAAAGGAGGAGCTGCGCAGTTGAAGAACTTAAAGGGAGAATAGAAGGAAGGATTAGTGAATGGGAGATGGCTGAAGTTTTACTATGACAACTAGCTACCTCACAACTCTACATAAAAGCATAAGGAAAAGGGTCTAGGTACCAAGTGCAGTTGAAACTGGGTACCAGACACAAAAAAAATAGTCTGCATAAGGAAGGAGAGGAGGAATAGAGCATAAAGCAAAAGATGCACTGCGCAGTCTGAAGTCGAAGTAAAACAAAAGAATCAGATCTAAAGTGCCTCGGGATGAGACATAGGTGAGTTTTGTGGGCCTATTGGCCCTTAGTTATGGAAATAAGTGAAGATCAAGGAAGAAAATTCAAAATGTGAACTATGCGGAAGACACAGTGACTGTTACTAGGTCAAAGTGAGCAAAAGAGCAGAAAAGACGCAGAGAATTAAAAGGAAGCAATTCATTGGATGAGGAGATCGAGGATGGCATATTAGCAAGAAAGAAGGATCATGGAAAACTCAGCAAGAGGAAAAATCCATCATTGGATGCTTTGGAGCATCGCGCGAGAAGGAAGGAAAGACAGGCTGGCGAAGCCCTGAAAACAGGGGTCAAGTTGACCTAGGGTTTTGGTATCTAGGTTTTTGACACCCAGGTCTCGGCTTAAGGATGTCAGTGAGTGTTTTTAATGTATAAATAGAGGTCTAGAGGACCTGGGATGGGTTGGTACTAGGTTGGTTGAGATTTCATTACTATTATGTGATCAAGTAAGGACTATTGTTTGAGAGAGAGAAGTGTTGAGTACGAGAGCCTTCTGGTATTATAAGATATTTAGGTGGGTGCGAAGATCAACCCTGCAGATGGGTGCGTAGGGAGGGGAGAAATAGAGAGGAGAAGAAAGAAGATTTGCTAGCTAAGAGCGTAGACAAGAACTGTATGCTTCATCTTAATACATTATAAAGCATAGTTCTGTGGACGTAGCCCTAGAGAGAGGGTGAACCACGTATATCTTGTGTTGTATCTATGATTTGTGTTCTATTCTTTGTTATTGGTATATTTCTATTGAATTACTGTGTTAGATCTGATAGCTATATCTTGCGCAGTAGATCCTAGGAAGATAAAGAATACTAGATTGTTGTGTGTCGATCACTTTGAACCCATGGTGTGATATTTGTAAGACACACAAGCATGATCCATATCATTTTCCAATGATGCATAAGCATAAGACAATGCCAAAAATCTCTAACTACGATTTTTTTAAATCAATGGGTCATGATGACAAGGACTGTAGAATGATGGAATTGATGAGAGAAAGAACTTCAAACACCTACAGGGTGTAAGAGATTATGATTGGCCATGCTACACCGTAGTTCAATAATGTGAAACTATAATTTAATCTCGTGCATCTGTAGTACAACAATGCATAGCCACAGTATAATCCCATGCAATATAACTAGATACCCCAATACAATTCACCACTAGGAGATATAGGTGGATTCATAGGTGGAGGTTGAGGAAGAGGAGAATTCGGATGAGGCAGAGGGCCAGTATTCTACCACAATTGTAAAAAACCAATACATTATGCAAGAGATTGTCCACTTTGACCTATGACATGTATGTATTGTCGCTCAAAAGACCACGACACAGAAGATTTCCCAACACTAATGGGAAAAATTCAGGAAAAAAGAAACCAGAACAATCAAAATGTTCAGTGGATGTCCTTAGAATCCAGGGATGATGGGAACATCATCAACATAGTTACTCAAGGAGAAGACAAGATGAGAGTTTGTGCAACAAAACAATATCCATCTCAACACCAGTGGGTAAATAAGAACATTGAACCACAAAATTATTTTGATGCGTGAAAAGAAAATGAGACATTTAAGGAAGCCACAAAGGAAATTTTGAAAGAGAACATTGTGTCTACATCAATTGCGCAACAAAATCAGGATCCACCAATGTACGAGATGCCATCTTCAATGGATCACACAAGAAAAGGACAAACTTTAGAGAAATTAAGTAACATAAAGACGTTTTTGCAATCTTGTGTTAAGTCATTGAATGACACATCATCCATTAAGGTATTATAGAATTTTATAGAAATATGCAACACATAAGTAGAAGGGAAGTTATAACAGAAGATAGTCAATCATCTCCATATGAGAAGAAGAACAAGTAGGGAATTCAGGTTAAATGCTAACATTGGGGATTTCAATATGGGAGATATAATACTTGATTTAGGCTCTGAAGTGAATTTATTACCTAAGAATACATGGCATTTTGTGGGGGAACCCACATTAGGGTATTCACTTGTCCATTTGAAATTGGGAAATAAACACAGAGTATTACCAATTGGAAGTCTTAAAGGTATGACAATAGACCTGGATGGAGTATGCACTATGGTAGATTTAGAAGTGATAGAAATAGAAGATGGTACAACACCCTACCCAACATTACTGGGATTGGACTAGGAATTTGATAACTAGGTTGTGATCAACTTGAAGACACAGAAAAGGACTTTTGAATTAGGACAATATAGAGTGATTGCACCATTGGATCCTTCAGAAGGAGAAAGGTTTGTAGAGGTGACATTTTTGGACTTGGAAGAAATAAATCAGTTATATAGGACAAATGCGTGAGAATAAGATTATGTCAACCCAACTGCAAATGGGGTACTCAACTGGAGAATCATTACAGCGTGTGCCTCAGACTCAGACATAGGTCTAGAGAACTAGAAGCAGAGATTACATGAAGTCTCCACAATAAGGTGCACAAGAATAGACTGTGTAGTAAGGTGGGTTGGTATAGAGATAAGGGAACCTACCACTTTTCATGGTTTGAACAACTTAGAATAATTCCTGACAAATTATGAGGAAGAAGTTTTGGAGAATCATAGGTTGTTATCCCTGGATATTGCACTCAAGGAAACACCTGTAATATGGTGGGGTATGCATAAGGAAACAATTCAAGACTAGTATCAGTGTAAAAGGTTAATGCTCATTAGATTTGGTGAAGAACAGGGGAACACTACATTGCATAAATATGATGGATGAAGAAGGCCAAAGAAATGAAAAACACATTGGAGGTTGAAACCACCAAAGGAATGGCCTCATTATTTCATTCATACATTGGAAGGGATACTAGGTAACTGGTACATGGACCAGGAAATGCACAGAGGCACTACAGAATGGACAATATTACAACATAATTTTATGGTATCTTTCTCATTTGAGCATGAGAACCCCAATATTGATTCATACCTGAAGCTGATACATGGAATGATATTTTTTGATGAAACTAAGGTGTAAATTACCACATATTATCAACAACAGAATAGATAGAAAGTCAAAGACTTACTCTCATGTTATCATTTCACAGAGGAAGCACCAAATGAAGATGATTCGCGCAACATTCATATAACATAGGTTGAAGGTGAATGACAGGTGGAAGGTCCATATCTAGATTTAGAGGCATTTGTTGCACCAATTAAGGTCAATAAAGTCAACACTGGGATAGAGGAAAACCCTAAAATGGTGAGCATTGGAGACTATTGGGATGAGCAGACACTAGAAATGATAACAAAGTTACAACATGAATACAATGACTTGTTTCCAACAATATTTACATAGATCGAAGGAATAGCGGGTGAGATAGGTGAGATGAAGATACTCCTAAACAAGATGATAGACCTATTGGACAAAGACCTTAAAGGATGAATCTAGAGTATAAGAAAAAAATGAAAGAAGAACTTGACCGAATGCTAGAAGTTGGTATCATAGAGCCAGTGGAGGAGTCTAAATGGATTAGTCCCATGGTAGTCCAGGAAAAGAAACAAGGGGCAATAAAAATGTGTATAGATTTGAGGAAATAGAATGATTCTTGATTACATGATCATTTCCCTACTCCTTTTACAAATGAGGTCTTAGAGAATGTGGGAGGACATGAAGCATATTCATTCACAGATGGATTCTCAGGTTATCATTAGATAAAAATAGCTCCATAGGATAGGCATAAGACTACATTTTCTATAGAATGGGGATCATATCAATATACAATTATTCCCTTTGGATTGAAGAATGCACCAGCTATCTTTTCAAGGGTGGTCATAGCTTCCTTTAAATATTTCATACATAATCTATTAGAAGTATATTTGGATGAATGGATTGTTTTTAGTCTTTTGAAAGATCATGTAGAAGTCCTAATACTAATGTTGGAAAGATGCAAGCAATATCAAGTCTCATTAAAAATAAAGAAATGCATTTTCGACACACCTTTTGGGATACTATTGGGACATATAGTGTTCATACAGGGTTTACTGGTTGACCCTGCTAAGATTGTTGTAATTGTGAACTTACCACCACCAAAGTCAGTGCACCAATTAAGAGCCACACGTGGACATACAAGGTACTATATTAAAAGTTTTTGAAAAATGACACCAAATTCCAGTGGAATGAGGATTTCCAATAGGGAATGGATACTTTGAAGGAGAAGATGGTGAAATCACCTATATTAGTGTTTCCATACTGGGAAAATACGTTCCATGTGCATGTAGATGCATCATAAATAACCCTTGGGGGAATTCTGGTGTAGCCAAAAGTAGGTGACTTAGATCATCCTATAGCCTTTGCAAGAAAGAAGTTATTAGAATCAGAGCAGAATTAGAACACAACAGAAAGAGAAGGCCTAGCCATGGTGTACGCACTTTAGAAATTCATACATTACTTATTGGGAAAACATTTTAAAATGTTCATAAATCATTCTGCCCTCAAATATATAGTCAACAAGCCAATGTTGGGGGGAGGATCTGTAGATGGCTATTATTGTTCCAGGAATTTCATTTTGAAGTAATAGTTAAACCAGGGAATTTGAATGGAGGACCAGATCACTTGTCAAGGGTAACCAATGGAGAAGAACCTACTAACTTAGAAGACAACTTACCTGATGCACAATTATTTTCAATACAGGTAGATGATGATTACTTTGTGGATATCATTGAATTATTAAGTACATGAGTTGCACCAAAGAATTGTAGTACCATGCAGAAGAAAAATCTAGTTGTCAAAGCTGTAGACTATCAACTCATTGTAGTTCATTTATATAGGCTGGGCATAGACAACATCTTGAGAAGGTGTGTATTGGAACATGAATGACCCATGGTTCTATTCGAAGATCATGAAGGTATAGCTAGAGGACACTATGCAGGAAAAGCTATCGCGCAGAAGGTATTGCGTGCAGGTTTATGGTGGCCAACAATTCATAAAGATGCAAAATAATATTTCCAAAACTGTGATGTATGTTAGAGAGTCACCAAACTCAACATGAGGGATGAGATTCCCCTAAGACCCAAAGTCACTCTTTAGGTATTTGACAAGTAGGAAATATATTATTTTGGAACTATTAATCCACCAGCAAGGAGGTCAGGAGAAAGACAATAGTGCACTTCTTATTTGAGAAGGTGATTACAATATTTGGATGTCCCAGGGTTCTGATGAGTGACCAAGGAACCCATTTTATTAATACTACCATCTAGGCTATGACCTAGGAATTTTAAGTCTATCACTAGAAGAGTAACCCATATCATCCTCAAGAAAATGGGACACTAGAAGATTTCAACAAGATTATGGAAAATGCCTTGACAAATATTTGTAATGTGAACAGAGATGATTGGGATTTAAAAATACCAGCAGTATTATAAACATAAAGGACTACATGCAAGAAGTTGACAGGACAGACACCATTCAGGTTGGTGTATGGACAAGAAGCAGTGGTGCCATTAGAATTTTTTGTACCCAATCTGTGCATAGTAGAAATTACAAATATGACAGAAAGAGGTGCAATACAAGAGAGGTTAATTAAACTGATGGAACTAGAGGAAGACAAGATTCTGGCAGGGTTCCACCAAGAGGTGCAGAAAGCAAGGGACAAATCCTGGCATGACCGACACATAAATAAGAAGAGAATTAAGGAGAGAGATCTAGTTCTCCTCTATGAAAGAAATTTTTTGCAACATCTTGGTAAGTTCAGAATGCATTGGCTAGGGCCATATGAAATGAAGTATGTCACATATGGAGGACCTATGCAGCTAAAGGACTTGAGGGGAGAAGAGATGAAAGGAATGGTGAATGGTAGTCGACTGAAATTGTATAAGCACAGTCGACCTACTAACTTTCAATATTTGCAGCGTAGTAAGGAAGCCATGTGTATAGTGATCTATAGTAGGAAGTAGGAAACAAAACTTATGAAAATACATAAAAAGTATAAAAATAAGAAAAAGGAAGAGAAAAACATAAAAATGAAGAGAAAATAAACCAAAATATATATAAGAAAGAATGAGAGAGTCGAAGAACGTGGTTGAATTGGAAGACGTCACCACATCGGCGATAGAGTCGCTCATATCGACAAGGATAAAGGAGGAAACATTAATAGATGTGCAAGGGGAAATGAGTTGGAGCTCTGCAAACCTGAATGACAACAAAAACCCTAACCCAGAAGTATCGACCAAACCTGAGGGAACGAAGGGCAAACAATAGGGTTACGATGTAGAGGAGGCAGTGGTCGAGGATATCACAAATCAATCGGACTCCTAGGGGGGTGAGGAATATATGACTAAAACATCGGCGGAAGGCCACCCAGTCATTGGCCAAATAAAGGCGCAAGACGTCGCAAAGATCACACTCCCATTTATCCTGGATGTTGTGGTCACCATGGAGGATATGCTTGGGAAAGTTCCCAAAATTAGATACTCGTACCATGATGTTAACGATACATAAAAGTTTCCAGACCTAGCATAGGAAACTTATTTGGAAGACACAGGGGATATAAGACCCCTACAAATATCCATCATGGAACCCACGTAGTGGATAATAGGGCTCTACAATTTTGGCATCATGAACCTCTTAGGCATACCGCACTTCAGGCGCAGTAAGAATGTGGGAATGTGCATCAAACAAGTCTTTTCCAAGGTGCATGGAGGCATCCTATGGATGGGTAGGCCTATCCCCATCGACAGGGCTCTAGTTTCTAAAATTACTAGGTTTCCCACTATTGGTGTAAAACCCAAAGAATACTTGGAAAATAAAGCGCACAAAAAGGAGATTGTTGAGATAGTAAAGGCACAGTTTGGAACCAACAAGGGGAACATGGGTATTTTCCTCAAAGACATCAATGACCCTATGACGTGGTTCACCAAAAGTCTAATGGCTTGCAAGTTTCTGAGGAAATGTAGGAAACAAAAGGCTCCAACAGGAGTCATATCATTCGTCGTGCAATGCGCAAAAGGGGTCATGTTTAGTTGGACGTCGTACCTCTTGAACCAATTTTTGATCGACTTAGGGATGGGCACGACAATGGAACTAAGTTCCATTATTCCTAGCTCCTCATCTCCATCGCGTTGGTAGCTTGGAGGAAACTGAATTTCTCAAATTTTCTAGACAAGAAGGGGACGTGCTACGCATCCAGGTACAAAACCCTCTAGCAAGCCAAGGATACTAAAAACCAACAAGAAAAGTTCACATTTTTTTTTTGTTATGGAAGACATACAATAGAGAATGAAAAGGCGTACGGAGGATTCTTGTTGAGGTGGTCTTAGAGTATGAAGGGATTTCCAGGTTTAAGGAATCCAAACGCCACATGTGGATACTGGCCACAAGGGACCTGAAGAAAAAATGGTTGGAGATGCAGTACTACATATCAAGGGAAGAGGTTGATTGGATCATCAAATATTGGCCCACGCAGTGGAAGGTGCCAACAACAAAGAAACTAGCCAATCCCAAGCAGCAAGCCAATCCCAAGTAGCAAGCCAAGGTAGGCCCATAAACAAAGACAAGTATCCCGACTGACAATACTAGAAAAGGTTGTCGAATGCACTCAAGCATAAGGAAGTAGCGCATCACTAAAAAATCCAAAGAGGAAAGAAACAATGTTTAGGGAAGAAGTCAAGGATGATTCCAAGAATGGAGAAACCTCCCAGCCTAAAGAGGAGGAGGCACATATGAATAAGAGTGGGGAGAAACCCTCACAGGTGAAGAGAACTGCAGTGCAGGAGGAGGAAACGCGCAAGAAGATGAAATACCATAAGAAGCCTCTAGTCATCACCCTTATAGATGATGATGTCAAGATAGTGACAGACAAATTCCAGGACATGGGGGAAGATGTGGTCCACACAGTTGAGGCACAGAGGGAGGATATCATAGTGAAGCTATTGTACATCCATGATAAGCTACAAAGACTGAAGATGTTTACAATACAACAAGTTATAGTGCAACAACCAGGAAAGACACAACAACCCCCTGTGCAGAAGGAAAAAGAGAAAACAATGGAGATAATGGTGAAGGGAAGTGACACCTTCAGGGTCACATAGTAGATGTTGTGAGCTGATGAGGAGACAACACGAAATCCGGTTGGGGACGTCAACCAACTTGAGTTGGTTGTGGAGAAAGTACTTGCAAATGCGTTATACAAGCTATAATCAAGCGTCATGCAAGAAGTTCAATTGAGAGTCTGCGTAGATGCCACTAACATGGAATTTGGTAGGGAGGTTCCAGAGGTGCTACAAATTACATGTGACCAGTTGAATCTGGAAAAGGAGGAGGATAATAAATGAGCAGACAGATTGGAGAAGGGACTGACTACAGTCTACAACAACATTCTAGAATGCAAACAGGATCCAACAAACACACCTAAATGGAAGTTTCAAAATATTGGGAAGGTCATGGAGCAGTACAAAAAGGATATTACATATATCACAGAGAAACCGACTCATTATGCACCTCTAGAAGTTCGAGAGAAAAGGGAACAAGAGGCTACTACGCAACGCAGGAAGCTAAGACAGTGTAAGAACTATATGGCAGAACTGCTCAAATATGGACCATCATGGAAGAGGATGAGAAAATACAGCAACTGGACCAGAAAGAAGAGAAGATAACAACCGACATTCAGGACTTAAAGCAGCAGTAGAAGACAATGGCCATCCTCGAGAGGATGAGGAGTGCACAGGATATGAAGAACCTATAGGAGGAGTTGAAGGCTGCATAGGATGACAAGAAAGTAATAGAGGCTTAGCTGGAGCCACTACAGTAGGACATAGAAAGGATGATCAAAAAATTGCAAGAAGAAAAAGGGGCAATAGATAAAATGCATGCAAAATGTAGATAAGTGATAATAGAGCACATTACATCTCAGAGTGTTGAGAAGTTGGCAGAGCATAGCACCCAAGTGAAACAGAAAGTTAGTCAATTATCAAAAGTGTTTCACGAGTTGTAGCTAGCCATCTAGAGTGTGAAATAAGGTGCAGTGACTTGGGACAAGTCACATGTTAGTGTTGGGGGCCTATTGGCACATGCATGTTTTGGGAGGAAAGTTTATTTTGGGCGCATGCCTATTTTTAGAGAGAAAGATCTTTTTTTGGAGCACGCTCCATAGGTGGCAGAAAAGAAGTAGGAATAAAAAGAAGGAAAAGAAGCATGAAGAAAAAGAAGGAAAAACAACATGCATAAGTATGAAAAGTAGCATGGTGCGCATGCAGACAGACCTAACCATGTTAGGGTTACAATTTCATATGTGAATGTAGTGGCTATAAGCCAGTAGAATAATATAAATAAATACCTAGGAGGTCTAGGTGGGGGTTGATCAATAGTTGTTATTGGTCAAGTCGTGGAGTAGTTCATTATATGTGGTCAGATAGTAAAGGAGAGATAGTGTATCTAAATAAGATAGTTTTTTAGGGTTAGATCACATGATGTGGAGCCTGGTGTGATCTAGTCCACCTCACATAGGGCACTTACCCTCCTTCTAATTGTAATCATAAATAATGTAATGCATGCAATGCATATTTTGCAGAAGAATGAATAAAAGAGCACAAGAGACAGATCTTTGTGGACATATCCCCACGGGGGGTGAACCACGGTAAATCTAGTGTGTCAATGTGTTTGAATGGTTTCTTTGATGTTATGTTATGATTCATTTATAGAATGAATGGTGATCTAGATAATCATAACATGCATGCATAGTTAGATGAATGAATGAACACTATATTAGATGAATGAATAATAATAATTATGTATGAGAAAAAGGATCAGCAGACAGTCCTAATCCCTTCCTAGACTGCAAACACTTGAGTATTGCATTCCCCCATAAAGCTATCTCGGGTGAAAATGCATTGAGCTCTCTGTGCGCAGCATTGCCTTTTGGTTTACCGAGAGGTTCGATAGTTTGAGGGTTTTGTTGGAAACCTATTGAGATTAGAACCTAGGTTAGCCCAAGCATCTAACATTTGGTTTTAGTGTTTTGTTTTCATGATTATTTTTTATTTTTTCTTTATGTTTTTTTATTTTTTATTTTATTGTATTTAATATAATTAATATCAAACCTTAATATATTTAATATATTTAATATATAACCTTATAAGTACAGTCAACTCAAAACCGGTACAGAAAATGGGAATCTGACTGTTGAATTAAAACAAATCATTGTGATGGTCCCTATAGATGTTGATGCAATGTGATTTATGCCCAATGCTCTACATGTCAAAGTAAAGAAATTTAACCAAGCGCAAGTAAACAACAGGATTAAATATGACTCTCTTAAGGTAGAAAAATGCCTCGTCATATAATTAGTGATTTTAATGAATTGATTAATGATATTCCCACTATCCCTATCTACTATCTAGAGAAACCATAGCCAAGGGAAAGGTCTTGGCAGAATCAATAGGGAAAAAAGACCATATTGAGATTGACTCTAGTCCAACTTTGTGAAATGACTTGAGAGGCATAGAATAAGTGGGAGTCATTTTTGGAAAAAATAAAATAACACTTCTTTTAATGTTATTTTACTTATTTTTTGGGGTGGAGACGGGGCATTTCTCCTACTTTTTCAATAAGACATGTTTCGGTGGGTTGATCTAGGAGGAAGACATTGTTAGGTGGGGAGTTTGGTTGGGGAAACACGTATGTTAAAAGATAACGTAGGTGTCCTAATATGGTCTCAACGAGAACAAAAATCGCATATGGAACAAAAGGGTAAAAGATCATTTTATTTTCCACCAACTTCTTTATCCTTATAATTCATTGATGGATATAAATTAATACATCAATGAGATGTTTGCATGAATTAACATAGTTAATTTAAAATACTAATTTCTTGAGTACAATTAAGTGGCCAATGGCGCATCTCTAGGAATGGTTTATGTATCCCCAGGAGAGGATAGGATAATAGGACTAGAGATGTTTGGAGGGAGTATAAATACCTAATTATTCATATTCTCCCCACCACCTACCTCTGAATAATATTTCCATAGTAGTGGATTATACAGTCACCATAGTTGTCAATTGAACATTTCCTCAAAGTGTTTTCATTGATGGAAATAGTCGAGAGCTCATTCTTCATGCACTTGATGGAAATGAGTTTAGGAAACCAAAGAGGATCATTGTTTTTAAGGACAAAGAAAGTTCCTACAATCCCTATGTTTTTAGCCAAGATTCCCCTATAATTATCTATGTTATGGTTCCTCATTGTAAATTGGTGACTTGAGTCCTCATAGAATTAGAGAGTGAGTCGATTGAGTCCTCATAGTACTGAAAGGGAATGGAATAACATTGATAAATTGCACACTCTTCATCAGTTATTTCATGTCTTTGTTTTTTTCTCTCATCTACGTACTTTTTTGCTCCATAAAGAATATTAGTACGAAATCATTATTTAAATATGAAATCTCATCTAGAGCCTTCTTATTTCCACCAAAATAATGGGCCTAATTGGCATGATGTTGGTTTTGAATGACACAGATGATGAATATAAAGAGAATGACCATGAAGATGGATATTTTGGGAGTTCCATGCATGACATTAATCCGAGAAAGTTCAAACGAAATGAGGATGAGATCGGATATATAAAGTGGGTGTGAGAGTCATATTTGAGTCTGGAAGCCATCCCATATCGTCAAGGCATGCAAACAATCTATCCATGTCAAATTTCAGTGCATACACAAACAATTTGAAAAAAAATGAACGTTGGCCCCATTCATAGGTCATTGTTGCCCATGTCTAGTCCTAATACAATGTCTTTTAGTTTTTTCATTTAAAATTCATTTGATATGCACATTCTTGCATCTAGTACTAAAATGGCATGCAATAACATTGATAAAGAAGCACTTGATAAATTGCGCAAGCTTCATCAATTATTTCTTGTCTTTATTTTTTTCTCTCATCTAAGTACTTTTATTCTCCATACATAATATCGGTACGAAATCATTATTTAAATACAGATTCTCATCTAGTTCCTTCTTCTTTCTACCAAAATCATTTGCCTAATTGGCATGATGTTTGTTTTTAATGACACATACGATGAATATAAAGAACATGACCATGACGATGGGTATGTTGGGAGTTTGTTGACAGGCGAAAATGATCGTCCGTCAATTGGAAGAACGAGTCTGGTCTGGGGTTGTCTAAATAACCCAAGCCGTTTGGTGTAACCTGTTCTGACGGGTTTAATGGATCCATTAGACAATCTAAGGGTTCTAAAGAAACAAAAAAAAAATGGAATAAATAACTAATTACAAATTAATATATATAAATATGTGCATACGTACCTATTGTAGGTATATTTAATAGCAGATAAAATTATACTTTTTATATACATGATATACACACTACAAGTTTTAATCTAAACTTACGAAACTCAATGTGAAAATGACTACTTTGAAGAAGCAGATAAAGAAAGCACATAAAAATATTTTTGATTTTTTCCTTTATAAATATTAAACTAGTAAAAGAAAATGCTATGAAACGGAAAAGTATGGATAGTTAACAGCCAAACCATACGTTCGAATTTTAGTGATAAACAAATAGCAGAAAAATGTAAATGAGCTAACCTGTTAGTGAGCTAATGATATGCATCCAAACATCTGTATGATCAGAGAACATCTAACCACCTTGTCCAAGAGGGAAACCTGCAATGAACCTTAAATATGTTCTGAATAAATGCAAAACAATTTTGTTGGCAGTTGAATTTTAATAATAGAAAGAGTGATACAAATAGTTACTGTGATCTCATGATTGCAAGCAATTACATTAAGAAAAATCTGTTAGCAATAACATTGCATTTAATCTTTCAACGAAAATTAAGGAGAAATCAAGTAATTGAAGCTGAATAGATGATCACACGGTTAATATCTAAAGCATCACTTATGGAAAACATTTATAAAGGAATTATCCCAAAACATAATAAATCATGAAGACTAAAGCTATCAAAACCTATTATCATATTAGGATAGACAAAACGTAAATGAAAGCACCATCCACAAGAAGCAAAAGCCGAAATGTGTATTGTTGTTCCATTAAAGTCTGTAAATTAATCATCCATCTTTTTCCCTAGGCTAGGATATCCTTCATTACAAAATATGAAGTATTTAAAATGTTTATGGAAGCTTAACTCCCTATCTTCTAAGATAGGATTAGATCTCGAAAATATCTGAAACTTACAAATATAGGAGGCCTAAAACCTCTCATAACCTACTATATCTTTCAGAATCTATGAAATTTTTTATCCAAATTAAAAAATAAACAAACATAGATATCTAATCCACTTAAGCCCAGCATGCTCCATCAAATGACATCACCACAAGATATTCCCTCTCTTGAAAGAAAAATGAAATAAACAAATTAGATTTTTATTCAACTAACATATTCTAAATTTCTATATGAGAATTTTGACTTGGCTACAGAATCTGTCAATCTTATTGTTACCAACAGAAATCTAAATTAATCCATATTAATTAGAAAATAACAATTAAAGAATAAATAAGAAAAAAAAAAAATCTTACCTTTCAACTGAATACTAAATTCGAATCATAAAATCTCAGAGTTGATCACTGCTTTGACACACTCAGCATTTTATATAATAATATTTCTTGTTCTTTCAAACACTTTGTTTGTCTTTGTGCATTGGCCTTGAGCTCACGATTTTCATTTGTGAGAAATTCATTCTGGGTTGTGAGAGTCTTTACTGTCTGATTTTACAGTAGGGTTAGGTCAGGAAATCGATTCATGCACAGAAGTTTCCATAAACTCATAACTAACATCTTGTTTCCCAGGTAAAAACTGATTGGGTATTGCCTCATGATGAGGGTTTTCCTTCAAAGGATATGGCTTGTGAATTGAGGAAACAGGATGTTTCTCTACCAAAGGTTTATCCATCACTGTAGGAATGTCTGTGCAACTTAAAAAAAAAACTGTGGGTTTAGATGACAAAGGTAGGAGAGGTAAGTCTGAGTGGATACCATGAAAAGAAATCAAATAGAGAGTCTGTGCAATCAAAACAAAGATATGGAGGTCTCGATTATGGGGTTTGAACACTCATGGTCATGAATGCTCTGAGTACATCACACTACCCAAACTCTTAAATCAAAGTGAGAGGCATGTCAACTCATTATGCTAGCAAAAAAATGATGTAAAGGATATGGTTCTGATGTGTTTAATTCCCATGACATGTAATGGGTACAATTGATTTGCAAAGGCTAGGATATAGATATGTTTTTGCAAACCAAATGCTAATCAAATTTTGGTATTTTTAACAAAGATAAGCGTATAATCAAATAGCAATTCAACATATGATAAGCTTAGAAAAATTATTAAAATGAGGAAGTTGTAAGCCCATTGAACTCTCGAACCCAAGCCTTGGATAGAATCAAAATGCGAAATTAAGTTTCAATTGATTGATTCATGCTTACAGTCATGAATCAAGCATGAAAATGCAAGATAAAAGTAAAACGGAGAATAATCAAACATCCTTTTTACAACCCAATAATCACCCTAGAATAGTGATAATTACAAGATGGGGTGATGGCAGCTATAGGAGGTGTTATTTGTCATTCGAAATAGCAAAAAAATGTAGGGTTTCCAATAGAGTTCCATGCATGACATTAATCTGAGAAACTTCAAATGAAACCAGGATGATATCAGATATATATAGTGGGTGTGTGAGTCATATTTGAGTCTAGAAACCCTCTCATATCATCAAGTCATGTGAACATTCTATCCATGTCAAATTTCAATGCATACAAAAATAATTTGAAAAGATTTCAATGTTGGCCCCATTCACAAGTCATTGTTGCCCATGTCTAGTCCTAATACAATGTATTTTAGTTGTTTCTTTTAAAAATTGTTCGAGATGCACATCCTTTCTTATAGTACTGAAAGGGAATGCAATAATGTCGATAAATAAGTACTTGATAAATTTCAAAAGATTCATCAATTATTTCTTGTCTTTGTTTTTTGCTCTCATCTAAGTATTTTTTCACTCTATAAAGAATATTAGTACGAATTAATCATTATTTAAATACAAAATCTCATCTAGTGCCTTCTTCTTGCCACAAAAATAATAGGCCAAAGTCCCATGTTTTCAAAAAATTTCGACAAATATGCTATAGCAATGATGAACATGTTCATTGAAACTTCGTTGCTACAATACTATGACAACGATGATGACATTTACGATGATGGTATAAAGATGAATGAACTTTCTCTTGGTTTTGAGAATAATTTATTCTCTACTTAACAAGGCCAACCATGTGAAGTTGGAAGATCATATGGACCCTCCCCTCCCCCTCACACCACTCTCAATTCCCTAATACCCAATCTATAAAACAAAAAATAATCGAAAGCAACATAGTAATCATGCATAGAAACTACCAAAACAAAAATTAATTAAGGTGAATGAAATTATGAGTTTGTAAAGGATAATTTTAGTTTAGCACATATGATATGGCCACTATTTTCATGTTTCACATAATAAACAACGTGTAACATAGGATATAAAAAAATGCCATAAAACTTAAAAACATCTAATTAACCCACAAAAGTAAATTATTTAAAGAGAATATTTCATACAAATTAAAATATATAGTTACATACCTCATCCAACTCAACATTTGTATCATCCTTCTTTTGTATCTTCTTGATATTCATCCAAATCGACATTTGTATCATCATCTAGTTAAAAAACGATGTTGAAAAGATTGATGATATCATCATCGTCATCATTTTCATTTTCAAGCATATCTTCATCGACATCATCATCAAGAACTGCATTATCCCCTACTCCTTGTTCATCTTCTTTGTCTTCTTCATCTATCAACCAATCTTCCTTCTTTGTCTCTAGCACATCATATTCTTCTTCAATATCATCTTCTTCCTCTATAGTATACTTTATTGGCCTTCCTCTTGGATCATATCTAACAATAAATGACCAATCCCTCTCGCCTTGAAACTTTGAGTAAAAGACTTGTTCACATTGGCTCGGAGTAACATGATCATGTCCTCTTTCAATCATTGTTGTTTTGATAATAACAATTATTTCCTCATCACATTCATGCATTCATAACCTATACCATTTGATGTCGAACATAACTAATTTGAAGGAATTAAAGTCACACTCAAGTATATCATCCAAATACCCATAATATCTATTTTCATATTCTCAGGGATGTCTGTCACTCCTAGAGGAAACAATAATGACCTAGAATACTACAGTTATCCCACTATTAGAACTTTTCATGGTTTCATCCAATTGTTTCATGCGAAATTTAGGGCCATTGTACCACATAGCCTTGTGGTGTTTCAATGGAAATATGTCATACATGTAAAACATTCATTGTCAATTAATAAACATATTTATATAACCTGGAAAGTATATGAAAAAAACACACCTACACTCACATTGATATAATATAAATTAACTAAATAAAATGGGTGAATTTTCTTTCGTGTCCATATTTCAAACCATGTGTTAAATCAATTTACCTCTACGTAACAGTGTCTTGTCCATTACAAAAAGATTCTCTAACCAATTCAAACAATTGTTGCCATGGTAACCTACCGTGAGGATGTTGTTTACAATTTCAATCCATACCTTCATCTAGTCAAGATTGTTTGCAATGTATAAATGTAGGGAATCCCAATCTTGAGAAATTGAAACAAAAAATCTTGGTGGATATATATATATATATATATATATATATATATATATATATATAATTGAATGAAAGTTCATTCTATCAGGTTAGTGCATGTTTACAAGCTAAGTCTTATCATGAGGATTGGATTCCTTGCATCCCAGTTGGATCTGAGATCAACAAGATGGGTCTTGTTATGAGGGTTGTATTCCTCATTTCTTAGTTACATTTGAGAACAACAAGTTGGGTCTTGTATCAGAGAGTTGGATCTCTCATATTCAATTGAATTTGAAGATATTAAAGGATTGATTTTATTTGTATTCATTCAAGTTAAATAAATAAAAGAAGAATATTTTATCTACTTCATACAATTTGTGTTATACATGTTTATGAATAATTAAATGAACTTTATATATCTTACTCAATTAATTTAGTTAATCTATGAAAGTGTGAAAAGTAGCCAAAAGTTCTAGACATTGATT
>JZKD02S0877527.1:201570-236817 GCA_000966675.3 Picea glauca
AATTGACCAAAAGTAAAAAAAAAAACCTTTGCTGAAAGAGTTGATTCCAGGAGATTTAGTGGACGAAACGAACTTCTGCTTGGACCAAGTAAGTACAAACTAGCCTCTCTTGCATTTCCATATTTCATCTTTGCATTTATTTTTGTTTTTTGGGGGGGCATTGACCTTTAAAAATGTCGGACCTACATGTGCGTGGGTTTTCCAAGAACAACCCACATGTACACGTGGGAAAAAGATAAATTGCCCACGTCCACACGCGATTGTCACCAAGACAGCCCACATACACCCTCCAACAAGTGGTAAAAAATAAAAAGGCAAGAGTTAACTCTCCAAACTTTGGCATTTTGCAAGATGCATGTTCATTGGAGAGAGAGGGAGCATGAGGACATTGATTTTTTGGTCTCAAAGGACCCTGCTTCTATCATTGTTTTATCACAATGCAGGTTGTTAAAGTTCTCCCAGTGTCTGTTTATGAGGGCACAACCCAGGTTGTTGAATGCTTTGATAGATTACTGACATCCTGACACAGAGGCATTTATGCTCGAGGGGCATTCGTTGACTCCAATGACTGAATAAATTTACTTCATGACTGGTCTCTCGAGGAGAGGGAATCCAGTCAACTTGCGTACTTTTACCCCCGGGCCTCACAACATTGAGGAGTTGATTGGACTCCATTGCGAGGGTGGTACTGAGAAAGTAGGTTCTCAGGTGCCTATACATAAGATCAACAACCTATCACTCAAAGTGATAGTTCTACTCATTGGGAAGATCACTAGATCTACGGCCTTGCATCAGTATTCCCGGGCACACATGCATTGTGCAGTACAATGCTTAAATGCACGGTTTTTTTACTGGAGCAAAACCATGCTAGATTGCATGAAGAGACAACTAACAGACCGTCGGATATGGGAGCACTGAAACTTTGGGTTTGGGACTATTTTGTGTTCCTTTTTCTTTGAGAGGGTACCCAGTCTCAGTCCTCAAGAGACTATATGAGGGCACGAGGCCTCTCTCCCAGCACTATGCAGATGGGCGGCACTGTAGCCGCGACAGGGGGAAGGGAGGACCATCAAGACTTTTGATGATAAATTTGTTGACTGGTGAGCACAGTAGTTTCCAGCAATAGAGGACTACCCTAAGCTGGGATCAATTTTTCTAGGAATCCTAACATGCCTGTACCTCCCAGAGGGGAGCGAGGAGAGATGGGTAAGATTTATTTTCAAAGTTATATAATTTTTATGTCTTTTTATATATTTATCATTTTTTTTGTATACCATAATATCTGACACTTATGTATCTATTATGTATAGATGTGGGACCAGTGCATCAAGCCGACTTCTCAAGGACTATGTGGCATCCTCGACCAGAGGCAGGACTAGCTACAGCAACAGGGGGACCTCCAGCTGAAGAGGTTGAGAGAGTATTGAGACAGGTAGAGTGGAACCTCACCACGCTCACTCGTACATTCCTTATACCGAAGATCGAGGATCTTCCACCGTCAATGCAACCTCATGTAGTTGGGGTGCCACGAACCTAGATCCAGCTCTTTCGACGTTTGGAAAACTCCATTGTTCATTATGGCAGGGCCAACAAGCCCCGCCCTTAGCTAGGTTGCACTACTTGCGTGTCGAGAGCACTTTTGTTTGTATATTTTTGAGGGCATAAGCCCCATGACTCTTACTGGACATATTTTTTAGGCGCTTACACTCACCCATGTACTATTATATTTTTGATATATATATGGATATTTAGATCTTTTTATGTCTTATGGATTACATCTATTTTACAAATGTATTTACATGTGCGTGTGTGTGCTTCTCCTTACATGTGTGCAATATGCCAATCTAATACTTGATTAGCTAGAGTATATGTGATTTGATTCAATCTCCTAGGAACATGGATAAACATAATGTAATCAAAGATTCATTCTAAGAGACGTACTCTAAGGAACCATCAGTGTAGAGTAGGATCGTAAACACAGTAAATCCCATTTAACTGGGACACAACCAACTGAGCTTCTAAGTAGACCCGGAGGTGAGAGATACCATGCGACAAAGAGTCATGAAGAAACTCTAAAACTGTGTTGCATTCGGTGACATTGTTTGTGGAATCACCTAAATAGATACCTCCTGAAGATAGCAACTGGCCCTGAGGTGTGAAAATCACCCAAGCTGCGGAAGCAAGCCTCCGAGTGTGTCGGCTAGCACCGTCCACAAACCCAACAAACACCTTTGATTTACTTGACATCTGCCACAGTGAAAAAGATGACATCAAAAACGACACGTCCATAAAACCAAAAAGACAAAGGCTAAAAAATGTACAAGAACTATACATATGTTACAAGAAGTCACCCAAGTCAACCCAACCTACAAGTAATACTTCTTGAGGTAGAGCCCATTTCTAGGCTCTGCCAAAGCATTTCCCTCAAAGTCCACCAGATGATAAGCACCCTTCTTTAGAACCTCCTTCACAATGAAAGGTCTAAACCACATGAGTTTGAACTTGCCTGCCCCCAAGGGGTCATTATCTTGGTCATAGACTAGGACAAGGTCGCCTTCAGAGAAAATTTGAGGCTGGACGAACCGATCATACTGACACTTGACTTTTTGTTTGTGAGCCTCGTTATCCAAGGCTGCATCCCAATGCTGCTCATCGAGCTGCTCAAGATATTAAAAATGGTATTCAAGCTGTAAAGTGTCTGGCAATAACTGTACTACCAATTTTAGAGAGGGTATATGGCACTCTATAGGCAAGACTGCTTCCAGCCCATAAACGAGTTGAAAAGGTGAGAAACTGGTTGCAATCTTAACAGACATTCGGTAGGCCCATACTGCAAAGTACAACATCAAATGCCAATTTGACTTGGCCGAATTGATCATTCGTTGTAAAATAGTCTTAAGGGACATATTCACAGCTTCCACTTGACCATTCTCTTATGGGTAGTAGGGTGATGAATGTTCTTGCCTCAACCCAAGATTTGATGTTAACTCGGACATCATTTTATTCTGAAAGTGACTGCCATGGTCACTGATAATATCTCTCGAGACGTTGAACCTTGCTATTATCTGGTTAAACAAAAAGAGAGTTGTTATCTCGCCATCATCTTTAAACATTGGCATAGCTTCTACCCACTTCGTGAAGTAGTCTAATGCTACGATGATATAACGGTGCCCCCTTGCAGAAGGAGGGTTGCATGTAGTGTAATCAATCCCCCACTTGATGAAGGGACCAACTGTGATGACAGGAAACATGGGAGCGGGGTGTTCCCTCATCTTCCAAGAGAAGATCTGACATGGGTGGCACTTCTTGACCAATTCAACACAATCTTTGATTAACGTCAGCCAAAAGTAACTGACTCATAGAATCTTTTGGGTTGTTGTCAACCCAGAGAAATGACCACCACATGCTCTTGTGTGGAAATCGTTAAGCACGATTTCCACTTCTTCATGAGTGAGACACCGATGAAGGATGCAATCTACACCTTGACGATACAAAGTGTCCTCGAGTATGAGATAGTTCTTAGCCTGATGGCGTATACGGCGATGCTCATCATGAGAAGTAGAGGAGGGGCACTTCAAAGTCTGGAGATAGACTAGTATATCTCGTTACCAAGGGTCAGAAGATGCGATCAAAAACATGTACCCTTTGATAGGTGATTCTTCAGGTATAACATCACCTGATTAGACCAGAAGTTCGGAAATGAGCTCCACTAAGACCAATGACTTTTTGGATTCTGCTGAAAGAAAATCCAAGTCGAATTCTTGGAGGATAATTATCCATCTACTGATATTTATACCAATTACACATCATGTCAACACGTATTGAAATCGATTCACAATGACAATGACGTTGGTCTTGCGAAACAAGATGTAATGACGGAACCATTAGACAACATGGACTGCTGCCAACACAAATTTTTCAATGTGGGAATAATTGAGTTCCGATCCAACTAGGCCTCGGCTCAGGTAAAAAATCATGTATTCTGAGAGAAAATCATCATCCTGAACCAAGACCATATCGATGGTCGACTCTGCAGCGGCCAAGTAAAATAAGAAATATTTATTATAATTGGGTGGTCGAAGCATAGGGGTAGACGGGAGGAAATGTTTCAATGCTTCGAAAGAGTGCTGAGCAGCTTCATCCCAATGGAAAGGAATGTCCTTCTTCAATAAACAAATGAAACTATTACACATCGAAATTACTCACTTCGATAGTGTCGCAAGTGTCGTCATTACAAGTGTCTCATTTTTGCTCACAAGTGTCGCAAGTGTCAAGGAAAGCATACTGCCATGATGCCTATGTTGTGCCTATAACGACATGAGAAGAACACTTGACACACATCAAACACTTGATTTGGAAGAGGAGGAATGGTTAACTGGGCTTGTGAACCTCTTTCCATCTGAAAGAACCCAAAAAACTGAGTTTTTGGAGGAGAGTGCTCCCCTATACCTCTCTCAGGAGTGTTGGCGCTCCGCTATACACTATATGGGAGCGTTATAACACTATCTCTGTCCTTTTGGAGGAGCACTACTGCTTTTGGGAGTGTTGGCGCCCCCTAAACCTTGCTAGGGAGCGTTATAATGCTCTGACACTCTTTATGAGGGAGCGCTACCTATTCTGGGTAGCAGTTGGTTTGTTGAGAAGAATGGGGGAAAGATCTTTTCAATCTTGGAAGGCAGTTGGATTTGAATCCCTAGTCCAACCATGATCTTAGAGAAGATCCCTAACTCAAGGAGGAAAATCCTCAACTTACCCCAAAAATATCTCAATTAGTTGGGCCTCTCCAAGGCTATATAAGCAGGCTTTCTCATGGTGAAAGGGGGAGCTGGATAGAGAATCATACCAAACTTATGATCTCATAAGTGATATTTGGAGAAGGGATGAGAAGCATGAAACCTATGATATCATAGGAAACACACAGTGAAGTGGAGGCTAATCAGCAAAGCTATCGTCATTCCGATCATGGAGCTTTTGAGAAAGGGTTAGGCAAGGAGAACTTGACGAAACTGCTACATTCTATCTATGGTTGTAAGTAACATTTTGTCTTCATTAATGTAATATGCTTGGCCTGTTTCTTTCTAATTTGTGTTTGACATTACATAAATTTGTCTCTAAGTATATAGGTCTGCTTCGAACTAATCTCGATAGAATAGGAAGTGGTTGTATTTTGTTTGTCTACAGGGCTTATCGAGGAGCTCAAGATTGGAGTTCAACTCGGAGCGTGCAGGAACAAACACCGGTAAAAGGTACGTCTTTCCTCCTTCCTCTTCATGCATTAGTTTGTGTATACCTAAAAGGAAGTTAGTGACCATGATAAGCACTTTCTGTCTTAGAGTTAAGAGTCTAGCTCTTTGAGGAGATCTACCTGTCCGCAGGGAGATTTTCCTTCAACAGAAATTGGTGACTCCACTGGGGAATCGAATCGAAACTTTTGGTTTTGATTTTTCCTCATAGAGCTTGTCTTACCCTTTGTTGTTTTCAGACCTTGTTTACCCCATATGTTTGACTTCATATGTTGATTGACTCTTTACCCCATCACATTCAGCTTGACTGTCAAAATTTGCCTGAAATTTTGGGTTTTTGGACATTTTTATGAGTTTTTTGAGCCTGGTGCCCCTATACCCATATTAGCAGAGCGCCAGCACTCCCTGGAAGCCTCAAACAAATATTTATAATGCTCTGGTGGCCCTTACACCAGAGCGCCAGCCTCTTTTTTGCAAAATTACCTTCCAGAATTGTGTTTTTTGCAACTCAATCTTTGTTTTTGCCTTTGTCCAACTTCTTGATGCTTCACTACATCTTCCTAATGACATTTGACCCTCTGCCTTCTAAGGAATAGGCACTTTGCTGTTCATTTTTGTGACCTTCTGCCTTATTTTGAGTTTTTTCTCCAGTTGTGAACTTGGAATCAATCCACTGCGTTTTTCTCTCTTCTCTGACTGAGCAGAAACTCTGGTGAAGGACATCAGAAGTATGTGAATCTTCTCATTTTGGTTCTTTAAGGTCATCTTGTCCAATCTCTTTCTCCTTCCTTTTTCATTTTTTGTTTTCTTTCTCTTGTTTGATAGCAAGAGGGTGTGTGTCATCTGTACGAACTCTGCTTATACTTGTCCGAATCTCTTTGATCTGAAAGGGTAGTTAGTGAGAGAAGTTTTTGCATTAAATCATCATTTGCATACAAACGACAAAGATATATTTTAGTGATTGGTTGGCATATTAGAAGACATTTTTGAAAATGT
This sequence comes from Picea glauca, assembly GCA_000966675.3. Taxonomy (NCBI): domain Eukaryota; kingdom Viridiplantae; phylum Streptophyta; class Pinopsida; order Pinales; family Pinaceae; genus Picea; species Picea glauca. The sequence goes on from JZKD02S0877527.1 coordinate 207,810, forward strand.
TTTAGCATTGTATTGGATTCAATTGAGAACCAATTGATTGAGGACATTTCATATTAGTGTTTGAAAGTGAAAATGACTCTTTCTCTTTCCCTTAAATAGGCGTTCATTGAAAAGAAATGATTGCTTATCATCTTTCATGTATATTTTTGGGAATCGAGTCCTCATTCCATCAGTTTCACTTTCGTGCACCCTTTGAGTAAAAAACAGTTGTAAAATGAATGCTAATTAAAAACTATCTAGAACATTTTTGTTTTTAGGATCTTCCACCAACAGTAGACTAGGGTTAGCACTTTGGATTAGGCTGTGAGTACAACTCTCCAAAGTTTTCAAAACAAACATTAGCATCCTCAGCTAGGGAGAGTCAAATCCAATTGTCGTATTGGTTTTCTGGGATCCACCTCTCACACAGGGGTTACACACGAGGTCGCATTTGGGTGAATTACGGAGATTATCCCTCTGTGGTTCAACTGTTTGTAGTGGTCGGATCGTATATTGGGGGTCTCTTTGAGGTATACCCACGATTATGTGTGGGATCCTCTCGAGTTGATTTCAGACTTGTTATCCTGCCCATACGTTTCGGATCGGACTGTCGACTGTACCTGCCCAGGGACTCACTGCGAATTGGTGTCTTTAGTAGCCATAATATTTAGGTACTTACACAAGGTGACGGTGAAGGGAAGTCTCACTGTACCTGGAACAAACATTGGTCAAACTCACTCGGGCTCCTTGGAGGGTAAATCCACAATTACTGTGTGGAAGCTTGCACCAAGGAGAAAGTCCGTTAAGCAGGTCGCCATTGTAACTGTTCCACCATATCCTAGCCCCTTCTTGACTTGATCACGCAACGTTGGATTTCATCACCGACTAGTATGATCATCGAGAGATGTTTTGTTTGCTTGGTTGATTCCTAGATTTTATTAGCATATGTTGTTTCTTTTTGTTAGTTGGCCCTAGATTTTCAGTGTGTTCTGTTATTCTCCACAATTGAGCCTGTAGACGATAAAGGTCTTCGTCGATCACGTAGGATGAAAGGGCTGCCTCCGGAAGGCTATCAACCCTTACCTCCTAACCCTCCAAAAGACAACTACCGTAGAGAGGTAGAAAATCAATCTGACGCTGGAAGTGTTATTTCTCCTCCATTAGATAACTCAGAAAGCGCTTTGGTCACGGTTGAAAATCCCACTACATCTGTGTCGGTAACCCCTCTCGAACCACTTTTGGTTCATTTAGACTCCCTTGGGAACGTCATAGACGAAGAAGTCCCACAATTACAAGAGAGTATTTTTACCGAAACATATATGGGATCCACAAAACCAATCTTTGGTGATGAGTATAGGACTCTTGTTCGTCCTAGCACCACAGTAGAAACCAATCCCACACCTGCTTGTTCTGTATGGAGGAATTCATCGGGATGTGATCTCTATGAACATTTCAAATCCTTTCGACAACCCTTTCAACCTCATGACCCTCCTAGTGAAACAGGACCATCCGGTCAAACCATGAATCACCCAATCGATCAGGTTATTAACCCTACTGCTACACCAGCACAAGTCCATCTTAGCGTTGGACCCATCACCTCTACTCATCCCCAAAGCACTTCAATCTCTACCCCCGTTTCTACAAGCTTTTACTCTACATCTCTACATGTTCCACATGATCCTGTTGGGACATCTTATCACCTGAGAACACAGACCCCTGCTGGCCAAACACAACCGGCTGGAGGGAAACCACCATCCAATGAACCTTTCCCTCATGGAGGACTTCCTTTCCATGGAGGGCCTACCCCTCCTGGAGGGCAACCTCCGTTTGCCAGTCACACGCCGGTCATAAATCCACCACTGGCAGGGGGGCAACCCTCATTTGCTGGAAACCCTTCACAATCCTGGGGAGTATCTTCAGAAGGCATTTTTACCCAACCCCATGTTGGGGGGCACTTGTATAATAACCCGCTAGGAGGAGTATCCAATCCTATCTCTTTCGGAACATCTTACGGGCAATCTTATCCGGGCGGTATCCCAAATACCACCTGGAGTTGTCCAAGACCACAATCTTATCCTCCTCATGGGCCTCATGTGTATCCGCCTCCGGGATCTACTCCTTACCATTCTCAAGGGAAAAATGTTTATCCTCCTCACGGGAAAATAAATCACCCGGCCTATAATGTTCAGAACCCACCGGGTTATGCCAATGTTTCTCATGCACCATCGAATCCTTCTTATCCTGGCCAGCAACAACTGTATGTAGAAGGACCTACTAGTTACAACTATCCACCTAACCTAGTCTATGGTCCTACTAATGCTCCTATGCCTCACCAGTATCATTTGCACATTAACCGACAACTACCTTTCCTTGCAACTCTGGATCTCCCAGACTTGTCTCGGTTAACTAATGATCCTATTTCTCATTCATCGGTTTGGCCAGTCATTCCAGCTAAACTTTCTTCTGATATTCCAAAATTTGACGGAAACCCTGGCGAAGATCCAAACAACCATGTGATGACTTTCCATCTGTGCTGTTCATCAAACTTCCTCATGGATGATTCTGTACGTTTGCGTATTTTCCAGTGAATGCTTATCGGTTCGACAGCAAAGTGGTATATTGAACTACCACACACTTCTTTTCATGATTTCAATTCCCTTTCCATGTCTTTCCTAGCGGACTTTCAACTGCCTATTCACTACTAGACGAGTACTGAACTCTTTACCTCCCTTCGTCAAACTAATTCTGTGCATATCTCTGACCATATTCATGAGTGGAGGCGACGACGAAGGATGATCAAGGCAGTCATTCCTGACATGCTATTGGCATAATGGTTTACTAAATCACTGTTACCCCCAATCGCTTGCGATGTCTCTATGGGTGGTGCGGTCACAGAGGAACAAGTCATCGCTCGGGCTCAGTATTTAGATTTGGTTTATTCCCAATCTAGTACTTTGTATGATTTACTTCTGAATGATGCTCGAGCTAATACCAATCCTTCTAAGCCATCATCCTCATCTCATGCGGATGGTGTTATCGGTTCTGTCAAAACTCAATCTTTTTTCAAATCGACTACACCCTCCTCTACCTCCCCCCAAACTCAAATCTCTGAGGTGAATGCAGTTCAATCTGCCCCTTCGCAACAATCTGGAGGTAAGAAGAAGACAAAGAATAAATCAAAAAATAACAATGAACAAATAAAAAAATCAAGCTCAACCACCTGCTACCGAAAAGAAACCACAACGGAAACTAAAATTCCCGTGTATCATTTGTGGTGACGATCACTACACTTGAGATTGTCCACTTCACAATGAAGTGGCCAAAATTTTCCAAGGAAAATCACAACCCGTTGTGCTTACTTAACCTTTTCCATAGCAACAATCCATGGTTGCTCAAACCCCCTCTCCTGGGGGCAGTTCTAACGATCCTCATGATGAGGCCTCGTCGAGTGCACATATTTATATGTTTAATGGGATTAATTTGACCACTCTCTCTAAGACATACGACACACCAGGTAACCCTGACAAAGGAAAAGACACTAACGGTACCGGTACTTTACCGGATCCATCATCATCCTCTGTGAGTCTTCCATCGGTTAATCCTCCGTCTGGACCACTCCAGATTGAGAAACCCATGTTCGACTCTATATTACGCCCTCCTAAGAGCACTATCCGCAAAGCTACCTTTAATCCTAGTTCACGTGCCGCCCAAAATTACAACATTGTTGAAGATTTGGCTCAAGCACCGTGTGCTATGTCTGCGTTAGAAGTTCTACAACACTGCCCCAGTCAATGTAGAACGCTCTTGGCCACTCTTGGTGTTGTTGATCCTGAGTCATCCAATCATATCATGTTTAACCTGGACAATTACGTGTCTCGACTCTCTCACCAACTTGCTTTCCAAGTTGATGTTGTTGTTCACAACCAACAAATCCACCGAACTATTCTGGATGAGGGAGCCTCGACTTGTGTCATTTCTTTGGTGTGTTAGACAGGTTTAAAATCACCAGCACTCAAAAAATCCCCAACGATGTTACATGCCTTTGATGGGTGAGGTTTTCATCCCCATGGGCTTCTATAGTCCCTGCCCATCGAATTGGGTGGAAAAACTGTTACTGTTGATGTCGAGGTAGTCGATGCTCTCCTAGATTACAACTTGTTACTTGGAAGAAGTTGGTTTTAGGCTATGACTGTCGTTTCCTCGTCGGTCTTTCGATGTGTACAATTTCCTCATCAGGGAAAAATTGTCACTGTTGATCAGTTGGATTTCTGCACGACCGATTCTCGCATTCCCGCTACCAACAATATTCCTTTCTTGGGATACCACAAGATCACGTATGAAAGCATTGGTGTTGGCTTACTGAAATATTCTAGCCTCATGGGTACCTTCCCTACACCACTTCCACCGACTACACATCATATTTCCACCGTCGATATGATTTCAACCGCAGCTTATCAATCTTTGGAATCATCTGACCCTTGGATTGTACCTTGTTCATTGGAATTCGATGCACTAAGTGACACCATGCTACTTAGTCTAGTCGAAACATCATACGTTTCTATCCCATCCACTTCTCCCTCATCGAATGACCAACATCTATTAGTGCCTGATGTTTCCTCGATGCAATCACGATTGAGTTCCTTGTCGTCTGCAATCGACTACATTTCCCCAACTTTTCCTTCGGATGAATCTATTCCAGAGATGCTTCACACTGACAAGTTACCTTGGGATAATAACCGTCACCGATCCTCTTTTCTTCCCCCTTGTGAAGAAATTTGCGAAGATATACCCTCTACCTCCCCTCCTGGTGTTGATTTTTCATCATCTCCCATGATTTCAACTTCCGACGATTTGGATCCAGTAGTGGACATGGTGATTTCTTTGGTAGGGTTATTGGAGCCTGATCTCCTTACTCCTATCGCGACCCTCGACATGTGTTCCTTCTCGAGTGATTATCTTCCTTCCAGCGAAGATCTCCTGGATGCCATGACTAAGTTTTGTCCCTTGACATGGTATCCTTCCGAAGAATTATCCTCTTGGAAGCCATGATCACGAAGAAGCTACGAGCATAGTTTCTCTTCTCTGTGGCAAGCTCATTAAAAAATGAAATGGAGGTCATGAGCATAGTTTCTCTTCTCTATGGCAAGCTCGTTAAAAAATGAAACAGAGGCCCTGAGCATAGTTCTTTTCCTGTGTCAAGCTCGTTCAAAAATGAAACAGTCACATCTCTTGAACCTTCTTTTCATCCACCCTTCTCCTTTTTCTCATCTACTAGAGAAATTGGTGATGACCTCAAAGTTGGTGAATGAATTGAAGCTTGGAGGGCATGTCTCCAGCCTTCGATGATCTTTCTGGAGTTAAGCAACTAGCTTTCATGATGGGGGCATACCGAGCTTAGTATTTGTTCTTTCTCGTGCTCGTAAATACGTGAGAATGCATCCGGGTAGACTTTTATCTCTTTTTCAGACCTGTATGGATACAAGAAAAAGGAACCCCCTCGAGTCTCCTTTAAGCTCTTTTCAGACTCTCTAAACATGAAAATATTTTCGAGTGATCTTGCTTCCTTTCCCACTCGTTAAAAGGTTTGAAAGGGCGACTTTCAAGTGATAATTTATCTCTTTTTCGGCCTCGCGAGACTAACATTACAAAAAAGGACAACACTGGAGTCATCTTTAAGTTCTTTTCAGACTCTCTAAATGTGAAAAGATCACCGAGCAACCTTGTTCTTTTCACACTCGTTAAAGTATTTGAAGAAAACATATGTTGAGTGATAGTTTATCTCTTTTTCGGTCTCATCAGAGTACTTTACGAAAAAGGAACGGAGAGAGTTCTCTTTTAAGTGTTTTTCCAAACTCTATAATCATGAAAAACCTTCGAGTTTTCTGTCTTTGGACTCATTAAAACAAACATCGATAGGCCCATACAGGATCGAACCCTTACTTCTTCCAGTTCGTTAAACAAAGGAAGAGGAACTTACCGAAGGTGAGTCATATCGAGCATGTGTTACCCTCCTTGAGCTTGTTAAATTAAAAATAAGTACTCGTCTATCTGGATGGGGGAAAAAATTGAAAGAAGCAAGCCAAGCAGTTTTTGAGAACATTACCAAGTAACTCTTAGAGTCGCCCTTGAACATGGAACTTTGTCTTTCGCACGCATTATAATCCACTGAACCTCTACACTGAGCCAATCCTTTGAGTTTCTTTCACTCCTCTGGGTCACCCGACGTAAGTCACAACATCCATTGCATCATCGTGTTTTGGTCCATGTCATGTTTCTGCTGTTGTGCTTCAGTGTTCAAGGGAAGTATCCGCCTCGAGATTCATCCATCACAAATATCTTGTCTCAATACCCGTGTCAATCCATGTTCATTTGATCTACCAAATTACATATCTATGTATGTTTCGTGTCATTGATGGGGGATACATCAAGGCCCTCCTTCGACGAGTCTATTCTTGTCGACTTCAACACATTATCCAGGAACTATATTTAGAAACCAATTAATACTTTGGGACCTGCATGCCTCAATGGCAGGCCTCCTCACGTCCAACAGTGGGTTTACATCATTGACCTCTGATTGGATGATTCCACGGATGTTCAACTTCAGCTCATCCATTCACATTTTGTTGGAATGTACTAGGGTACCTTGGGAATCATTGACATTAATGATGATTTCCCTCGCACTTGTTAATGGTTTACATCATTGACCGGTAATCAAGTGGTTTCTGCCATGTTTGACATCAGGACATCTATTCACATGGTTAGATTCGTACTACATCGGGATCGGTAAGAAGACCCTGGATTGAGTGATCACTCTAATATGTACTTTGCTCAGGTTGCACAAGAGTTTCTTTGGAACAATGACACATATATTGTTACATAGATCCACTTTGTATTGGTTGTGGCTATGTCTTGTCATCTCGTAGATCCACTATGTATTCTTTGTGGCTACAATTAGTTCAGGTCATAAGAGTATAGATCCACACTGTCTCCTCGGTGCCTATACCTTTTATCAATACAATTATGGATCCGCAATGTATTTTATGGTGGCCATATCTTACAAGTCTTGATCACCCAAGCATAGGTATGCTTGCCTTGGGTTTGAAGCATGTCATAATATTTGTTGGATGTTTGTGTGCAGCTTCTGTCAGGTTCTCTGCGTCTATACCATTGTTTGAAAGTCTACAAAGCATTTCAGTTATCAGTTCCTATCTTCTAACTTCATACTTTGGGGGGCAATCTGTTACACATCGAAATTACTCACTTCGATAGTGTCGCAAGTGTCATCATTACAAGTGTCGCAAGTGTCATATTTTTGCTCACAAGTGTCGCAAATGTCAAGGAAAGCATACTTCCATGATGCCTATGTTGTGTCTATAAAAACATGAGAAGGACACATGACACACATCAAACACTTGATTTGGAAGAGGAGGAATGGTTAACTAGGCTTGTGAACCTCTTTCCATCTGAAAGAACCCAAAAAACTGAGTTTTTGGAGGAGAGCGCTCCCCTATACCTCTCTCAGGAGTGCTGGCGCTCCCTTATACACTATATGGGAGAATTATAACACTATCTCTGTCCTTTTGGAGGAGTTCTACTGCTTTTGGGAGTGTCGGCACCCCCTAAACCTTGTTAGGGAGCGTTATAATGCTCTGACACTCTTTTTGAGGGAGCGCTACCTATTTTGGGCAGCAGTTGGTTTGTTGAGAAGAATGGGGTAAAGATCTTTTCAATCTTGGAAAGAAGTTGGATTTGAATCCCTAGTCCAGCCATGATCTTAGAGAATATCCCTAACTCAAGGAGGAAAATCCTCAACTTACCCCAAAAATATCTCAAGTAGTTGGGCCTCTCCAAGGCTATATAAGCAGACTTTCTCATGGTGAAAGGGGGAGTTGGATAGAGAATCATACCAAACTTATGATCTCATAAGTGATATTTAGAGAAGGGATGAGAAGCATGAAACCTATGATGTCATAGGAAACACACAGTGAAGTGGAGGCTAATCAGCGAAGCTATCGTCATTCCGATCATGGAGATTTTGAGCAAGGGTTAGGCAAGGAGAACTTGACAAAACTGCTACATTCTATCTATGGATGTAAGTAACATTTTGTCTTCATTAATGTAATATTCTTGTCCTGTTTCTTTCTAATTTTATTTGACATTACATGAATTTGTCTCTAAGTAGATAGGTCTGCTTCGAGCTAATATCGATAGAATAGGAAGTGGTTTTACTTTGTTTGTCTACAGGGCTTATTGAGGAGCTCAAGATTGGAGTTCAACTCGGAGCGTGCAGGGACAAACACTGGTAAAAGGTACATCTTTCATCCTTCCTCTTCATGCATTAGTTTCTCTAGACCTAAAAGGAAGTCAGTGACCATGATAAGCACTTTCTGTCTTAGAGTTAAGAGTCTATCTCTTTGAGGAGATCTACCTGTCCGCAGGGAGATTTTCCTTCAACTTAAACCATTTGTGATCTTGGCATAGTTTGCGATGAAACGCCGTAAAAAGTTCTATTTTCCATGTAAAATATGAAGCTGAGGGATTGTGCACGGGGGAGGCAACTGAAATATTTCCTGAACCTTTAGAGAATCAGCTATGATCCCTATTGTCGAAACTATGAAACCAAGCAGACAACCTGATGTTACGCAAAAAATACATTTGTTTGGATTCAAGCGGATCTGGTAGTAGTGACATTTCTCAAAGATAAGTTGGAGGTGTACAGGATGATCAACTCTCTTGTGATATCATGACGCTAAATCATCAAGATAAGCCTCGACTATGTGTTTGAGGTCGTGGAAAGAAAAAGACAAGGGCCAGTGAAAAGTTGATACGGCATTTTCTAGACCAAAAGGCATCTTACGATAAGCAAATGTACCACACGGACAAATAAAAGGGGTTTTGTGTTGGTATTTGAGTTTGATATGTATCTGATTGTATCCTAAAAAACCATCCATGAAAGAAAATGCCTCACAACATGCGCATTCATCAACTATCTGGTCAATAAATGGCATGGGGAAATTATCCTTTGGACAAGCCTTGTTCCAATCACGGAAGTTCGTACATATGCGAATCGTACCCCATTTTTTGTTGACCAGCATGGTATTTGACACCCATTGAGTCAATTGAACGGGGTAGATGAAACTAGCTTTGAGTAGTTTCTCTACTTTAGCCTTAATAGCTGCTGCTTTCCTGGGATTAACTGGACGAAGCTTCTTCCGGACCGGCTTGGCATCAGGATATGTCGTGATTTCATGTTCAATGATTCTTGGATCTATGCCTGGAATTTCCTCTTAATACTGGGCAAACACATTGCATAATTATTTAAATAAATCTGTGTAGATTCTAATCTCCTCGGGGGAGCAATCTACTCCGATGAAGATATTCTCCATGACACAAGGGATTCTGGAGATATCAATAGGTATCATTTTAGTGATGATTTCCATATTTCCTTCATCATACATAGCGTGCGTAGCCAAAGGATTGATAGGACAGGACCTATCTCCAATCATAGTCAGAGTGAAATCTCCTGGTTCAATTCTTCTTAACTCTGGGAGAAAATAAGAACTGTGATGGGGATCATCTCAGGGTCTGTCTGGACTAGCCATTGCCTCAATAGCCACCTCGTTTGAGGGAAATACCAAGTCTAAAGAATCAATATCGATGAGGGAACCTTGAGCCCAAATAGGCTCGAGAGGCGGATCTAACTCCTGTGTGGGAGTCGGATCGGGGTCGACGGAAGCTTGTTGGAATATAGAGTACGCAATTTTGGTCATGGAAAAAGGTATGGCTATGCCATGGTGCCCTGTCCCTTTCATCGTTGTTGGTGGAGAAGGAAGGGTCCATGAATCGTTAAAGTAAGTCATGCGAAATGACAAGATTTGAAAGATTTTAGCCCTAGGCTGGTCAGGGACAGTCGATATGTAATGGACATTGTCGGTCAGAGGCGAGTAATCGAAAGTACCCATCAAAGGTGGGCACAAAACAACCCCTACGTTGACAATGCCGAGCTGAAGGTTATCAATCATCAGGACTATGGATACCCCCGATGAAGGGTTAGTATGGGAGAAGGATAACTGATCAATGGACATGATTTGGCCCTCATGTGGAAACAACAAGACCTAGAAAAATATTGCGACCACTACTTTCATAGAATAGGTCCAACTCCTTCCTAACAAGATATTGTAGTCGAGAGACGCATTGACCACTTCAACCTCGACGCACACGGTCTTCCCCCTAACTGCACGGGAAAAGAGGGGATGATTCCATGTGGTCAGAATGAATGACCATCGAAAGCGGTAAGGAGAGTAGGTGATGGAGAAAAATTGAGTTGACCAAGGGCCTTCCAACATGCCAAAGACATCACGTATTTCAAGGCACCCTCATCAACCACCGTGCGAAAAATGTTCTGAGTAAAAGTTTTCGTGGTGTAAGCCACTACTATATGAAACATTACATGGTAAGGAAGACGAGGTTTTAAGTCATTCGTATCAAGCATGATCATTCCTGGATTACAAGTCTCAGCAGATCCTAAGGAAGCTAATAGAACCTTTCTCTGGGAAGGGCACTTCTGGAGGACTTCCAAAGCCGACATTGCACAAGGGGTTTGTGACAAATCCTCCACCACAGAGTAGTTCTAGGTGGCCCTTACATTTGGGTTGTAGGAAGATTTCTTGAACACACCTTTGGGGATGTGTATCATTGTTTCACCCAATGTATTCTCAATCTGGAGAGGAAGAGATGGGTTTTTGGCTTCTTTAACCTTCTCAGAGGTGTTTGGCATTCTGTAGTCGTGTGTCCTATTCATTATGTCAATGCTACCTTTCGTCATCCACACATTTGTGGACAAAGGATTACTCAAAGACGGAGGGGATCTCTGACCGACCCCTTCCACGCTTGAAGAGGCTTAGGCTAAATTTTTCCCATGTGGAAATGGATTCATTAACAAGTCAGGCTACTACTGTGCCAATAAATTTTGGGCCTCTGCAAGTCGAGGGAACTAGTGAGTCGGATGGTCTTTCATGCAAAGAATACATGAATACTTCAACTTCTTCTTTTCTGTGTTGCCCTCCCCAGAATTATTGGTAGGTTTCTTATCCCCCTTACCCTTCTTTTGTTGTTTCTTCTTTCCATCAGGTTGTTGGGTGGCCTTCGGGTTTGTCGATTGCACACTGTGTACATCCGACATTCGATTTGGGGGGGCAATCGAACCAGTGGTCTGGATGGTCAATGTCTGTTGTATTGGAAATTGTTGCAATTGATTCGACAGTTGATCAATGCACATTATTTGGGCTAAACCTAAAATACCATCAGCATGGGGTCCAGATCTCTGTCTGGTCTTGTCAAGTATCTACCGCAGTGCATCTGGCAAAACTCCATAAAGTAAACCAGATTGAGAGTAAATCAACTCTAGATGTTGAGCTCTCATTATCGCTTCTTCTTCTTAAAAGACCCCCGAGGTTGTGACGTCTTTAGATAACTGGGGTACCAAAGACTTAAGGAACCACTCAAGCAGGAATGTTGGTGGGACTGGTACTTTTATTAAACTCTTCTGACATCTCCATTCTTGGATGTTATCTGAGACATGGTCCACTTTTGTCTTCTCAAAGTTGGCCAGCAATTCGGTGTTAGCGTCATATCTCACAGGTAATTGGAAATGGTTTAGGAAAACCATTACCAATTCGCTGAAGGAAGAGTATCTTTAGCGGTCAAGCTCAATGTACCATTTTGTATCACTCCTGATGAGAGTGTGTTGAAACAATCGCAATTGGACGAAGTCGTCTCTCAAAGAGTTGGAAGAGCACCATAAATGGAAGGTAGTCACATGATCGCTTGGATATTCATTAGGCTTAGACTCAAACTTTGGAACGTCTGAAGGAAACTTGTTTGGCATAGGAGACCAACGCGGATCATGATAGATGGGGTCATTTAATAACCTTGTTAAGTCTGACAAGTGCAGAGTTGCCAGAAATGGTAATTTGGGTTATTGATTATAACCAGGGAAAAAGGAGCCTGGAGTTTGGCTGGCACCGAGTTGCCAGGAAAAGTTGGGTTGTTGGCCAGGGTTTTGGTAATAACCATGGCTATGAACAACGTATGGATTTTGTGCTTGTTGAGACATCATTGGCTAACTCCCATAATAGGATGTAAAGGGTTGGTCTTGTGTCACATTCCAAGGATTTTGGGAAGGGTTTCCCCCTGCCGATCCAACAGGCATAGGTGTTGAACCTTGCCCAAGGTTCCATTGGCTACGGAAGGGGTTGCCCCCGGTCGGCATCCCTGACAAGGGAACTGACCACTTCCACGGATTCCAAGGTCATTGTGAGGAAGGAATTCCTAAGTTTTCACTCTGTGCAGGAATAATACCCTGCATAGGATTTTGTTGTCCATAACCGAGGTTTCCCCCGGCCGAGACGACAGCTGAAGAGAATGCGTTATTACCAAACACGTCGAACAAAGAGAACGGTGTCAAACCTATCGACATGCTATAAGAAGGAGGTCGTTGACTACCTGCTCCAAACGAACTATAATTTATGTTCGACCCGGTGGAGTGCTAGTGAGCACCACCGAGTGAAGGGGACAAAGGAGGTATATGACCCCCTTCGTAAGGGAAATTGTTATAGGGAGTTGAAGTTCCCCCATGGATCCTTGCAGAGGAGCATTGGAGATCCCTTCCCCGAGACCTAAAGTCTATAGAGTGGATTAGGAAAGGACAGTGCTCGTACCGAAGCCAGGCATCATGCATTAGAACGGAGGGCCTGTCACACTCTGGGTGAAAAGAGCAGTGATCTCTGCCATAAGCGGAATCAGACCATTGCCCAAGGTAGAGGCGGTCGAGAACATAGTGGTCCGAACCGGCAACGGTTAGTTAGTAGGGGGAACACCCCATGTAGTGACAGTCATAGAGGGGAAATGAGTATTCCCTAAAGAAGTAGTAGCATTTGTTTCCATCGCTGCTTGTGACACTACCTGACGCTCGTAAGGTTGAACTTGTACGACGATGGGAGCCGATAGATCAGTGATTGGAGGGTTATATAGACCAAGAGCTTCCACTCCAAGATTAGAAATGGTTGGTTCCTCTGGAATCAAATGTTCTCCTCTCAGAGATGAACCAAGCATAGTTTTCTATAAACCGGTCGCCTCAAAAGACCCTTGTTGGTCTAGTTTTTGCCTTAGCGGTGGCATGGGTGGCTCAAGATCAACTGGCAGCAGGCCCAAAAGCCTTCGCGACCGATGGAGCTCTTGTTCCTCCACTGTGTGAGAAGATCAATGACACACTAGGTATTTCTATAATTGTTATAAAACTGTCACACACTAGAAAAAGATCCTATGAGATAAGACAAGCAGATTACTAGCTAGTTGGAAGAACAGTTACAACAAACAACACTAGAGAAACTTATCGGTGCAAGTGCAACTCGAATACAGAAGCGCCATATGGGTATACTCTACGAAGCGTGGCCCAATGTCTTCCCTAGGTACGCAGTATAACCCCGCAGTCACCTATGTAAGTCACTAAGATAAAGGCAGCTAGGTTGTCAGCGCTTGAACAGTCACCAAGAGGGTATAGTCGACACTCGGGTGGACTTCAATGAACAAGGTATCAAGCCCGAAACCTATCAAGGGTATCTAAAGAAAGTGTTCTGGAAGATGACTGAGGACCTCAAACAGATTCGAGACCCACGAAGATCCATGGCAAATCCGATCAACGAAATCCCAAGATAAGCCCTCTATATGTGTTCCCCACTACGCTTGGTCCGGCTTTAGAGGGGTTATCTCCGTTACCTTTCCTTACGTGACCTCGTGTTTAGCCCCTGTGTTAGAGGGGGGTCTCGGATAACTTTAATAGTTACTGGACGTTCAAGTACTCCCTAGCACAGACTCTTATGTTTGTTTTTGTAGCCTTAAAGAGTTTCTTCTCCAATCCTAAATCAAGGCTCTAGCCTAGACCAAATTGATGGACTTTACAAACACAAAGTCTAATAACTTTTTATTAAGCGTTAATTTTAGTGGTTGTCTTAAGTCAAAAGGAATGGAAGTGAAACCAGTGATGTTATTTAAGAGACGAAAGAGAAGAGCATAAGATGAAACTGAAAACAAACTACTCCTTCTTCACAAATAAAGATTTGCCAAATTAAAACTCTTTCACCAAACTTTTTGTAACTACTTTTCTCACATATTTGAAAAGAAAAACTTAAAACAAGATTTTGCTCGACTACGAGCTACTTAATGTCCTAATCATTCAAGTAAAGAACTTGAGAAAACTTTCTTTTTCCTTGGTAAATGAAACAACTAACCTAAACTACTTTACCAAACAAAGAAATGAAGGATTTTTTTTATTGTTTTATGCTTCAAAACAAGAAATTTGAAAGTGAATTATTTTCTTTTCTTCTAAAGAAAAAAAGGGAAAAATGACGACAAGTCAAGACCAAGAAATGAATTCAGGCCCAAACGCAAATCGTAGGGAGTCACTGACAGTACCAAACAGGTAGATCAAAGCAAACTCACAAACTTATCTAAAAACCCTATCAAAGAAAACACAAGAAATATTTTGATAAGCAAAAGATATGTTGAAGTCAAACCTAGGCTACAGACTTCTATAATAGACACCGGGACTAGATCAAGAAAACCCCTAAGAAGTGTGACTTATGACAGGGAAGAGGATGACAGCTCTTAAAAAAAACAAATTCTCAACATAGGCACGCTACTGACACTTCAACAGCCAGTGTATGTACATAGGTTGTCCAAAGGTAGAGCAGGTCCGCGTGCAGGCCCACTATAGGCCGCGTACACCTCTGTAACGCCTAAAAAAAAATGAAAACCAACAATCCAACACAAGCGGGGAGTACTGGTATGGAAGATCATCATCCCTTAACGACACAGAAGCTTACAGAAACTCAGAAAACAGTAAATAAACTGATTCAAAGCACCCAAAAATAAATATCCCCAAAGACCCTAGAGGCATCCTCAATACGGCTGCCAATTTTGCTATAGCGGTAAAACCCCTCTACGGAATACACCAAGGTTCTAAAGTGTAGGTAGAGCTAAACATCTAAAGTCTCATATTTTTAATCACTATCCCAACATTACCCCACAATCATACATAAAAGACAAGAAAGATGGATCCGGTAGGCCTACCTTAAACTCCACGTCCGATGTTGATCCCTTTGTGCTTGGTTGTTTCCCAACTGCAAATCTCCTCCCAAGGCCGACCTTCATTCATCAAAAGGCAAAAAAAAAACTACAAGCATGTATTCTATATATGGATTAGTGGGTTAGACATCATAAACAATAAATGTAAACAAATCATAAAGATTTAAGACATCATTTGGCAGGATGGAAAAATTACTTCTTTATATTAATCTTACAAAACGTCACTTACAACATGACACCGACACTGCTCCTTGAACTTGGTCTTGGGCTCCTCTTCACCATGCACCAACTGCTTCCACGTCTTCTTCTCTTCTTCAATTCTCTCTAGGGAAATGACAAGGGCTTGCAATTGGGGCAAAGGGGGAATGATAAAATGGGCAGAGTTTATTTTCTCTCGTGCTTCCTTTTGGAATGGGACCCCAACCCCTTCTTTTATAGGCCAAAACAGATAGTAACGATTGGGGTGACTGTCTATGAGAGGTCAACTGATTAAGTAACAGCCCGAAAACCCGTATCCCTTTGAAATTTTCATTTTTCGCGATATTATGTGAGTGTACGTGGGTTGTAGTTGTTCAGTAAGCATGTGTACATGGGCAGTAATGGTGCAGGCCACGTACACCTTCAAAATAATGGTTTTTAGAAGAGTTGTTCAGTGATGGCTTGGCAAAGACAACAAGTTAGATGGCCTAATTCCAGGTATGCATGTCTAGTGCAATTTAGGGTTATAACAGTGTACAATGAGGGTCTCACTTGTTTTCTACTAGGTGTCATGTGAGGATGCCAATAAGGGATAAAAAAGGGTTCAATCCTTGGGAAAAAGATGTATTATGTCCTTTATCCTCTAATGACTTCCTCTCTGGCCTATAGGGTAGAAATTAAGGCTATAACAAATGGATGATACAATGGAGTTCATTGAAGCATAAAAGGAAAATTGGCTAGGTTCTCTTGTGCCCCTTAATTCATGCACAAGTGATATCAATGTGGTCAACCCCTCAACAATCTGTGTGTTTATGTTTGGTGGTTGTGGTGGGTTGGGATTTTCCTCACCTTTGTTTGCTTGTATGTGATTTTCATTGTCTCCAGTTTCCATTTTATAATATCTATTGCAATTTAATAAGGCATGGCATACAAATTAGGTCGTTTTTTTAATTAAAATAGAAAATTACAAAAAACATCAATACATATTTTAAGAAATTAAAAAAACAATAAAATAATCATATTTTTTGTAAATTCTCTATAGTTATTTTTAAAGGGGAAATGTTAGGCAATGTAAGAGGAAACTCTCTGTGATTTTTCTAAATGAGATTTCTCTAGAAGATTAGAAATTTCTATAATTTAGATTATTTTAGAATATATATTAAATTAATTGAATAAAAGTAAAAATTACTAGAGCGGGAGGAAAAGAAGAGTAATCAAGCATACTTGGCTTCACTAGGACACTGTGCCAAGACCTTGTCTTTTCTTGCTACTTTTCTCCTCCTCTCTATTTTATCAATGAAGGGAAAAATGTGAGGCGCGATAAGTGCAAATGGGCACAAATTGTGCCCATGGTCCATTAAAAAAGGGCACTACTGATGAACATGCACGCTGTAACATCCCGCTCTTGCGAGCACATGTTATCAACTTATTCTTTGAGGACACTTGCATGCAAGTGATCTGGTTATAGTACATGGTTATATATTTCGCTTATGGATTTTATGATGATGTTGATGGTTGTGATTTAAAGTTAATTTATATATATGTATTGACAAATGCTATTGACGAGTTTCCCCCTAAGTGTGCAGGACACTTGACAGATTGTAGATGTTGATGGCATCAATGGACCTCCTCGGACTCTGGATTGAGTCAGGAAGTGGATTGCATTGGTTTGAGTATTTCATTTATGCATATGTGACATATGATTGATTATAGTATGATTTTGTATATGGATCATTGACTGTGTTTTGTTTATGGATGCAAGCTGACGATTGCTTGCTAATATGACTCACATAAGGAGTAAAGGGGCCATGCACATAGACAAAATATTGAGGGAGAAGTGTGGCAGTGTCCCTGTCACAACCTACTAGCACTCTCATCGTGGCTCAAAATGTAGGTTAAGGATTACCTAGTTCAACAGGTCCACGATGTCGTGAGGAAAGACTGAGATAGTCACTCACAAAGATTTATAAGGGGTGCACGATAAGGCATGTTTCTTATTCCTTAGAAGCCCTTAGTATCTCACAAGGTTTTCCAAGTAGAGTGTTGACTCTAAGGGTTGGACAACTACCAAAAACAGTCAAAAGTGAGTGGCACCCTTGAAGCACGAAGTGCATCTTGGAGGGAATGTCGCGAGAGTAACACTTGATTCAATAAATCTAGGTCGACTAGAAAACCTTGAGCGAATATTTAAACTTTGTAAAATATTTAAACATTGTCGGATTTAATTAATTAATTAAGGATTGAAATTATTAATTTTAAATCCCAAATGAAAGTCTAAGCCTATTTAAAATTTAAGCCTAAGTCTAAGCTTAGTGAGAATACTAAAACTAAATTATAAATAAAATAAAATAGGAAAGAGGTAAATCAATTCAATAAATTAAGAAAGATGGAATAAGTCTAAAGAATTAATACAATACACATGTGTGAAGAAAATACCAAATTGGAATTTAAGATAAGAAAGGAATAAAGCATAAATGAATGTGTACGCATAGAAAGGTATCTAGAGTCTAGTTAACACTAGTATAACTAGAGAAGAGTCATATTTAAACTCCACTCACATGTAGAAAGGCGTCGGTCATTAATTGAGAATAAGGGGAATAAAGAGACAACTAGGAGTGATTTAAGGAGCACTTTTAGGAGAGGTGATGGAAATTGAATTTAATTAAAATAAATTGTGGATTTACTTGTGCAACTAAGAGAAAGGGTGACAAGTGTATGGAGGTAATAATTCTAAATTATTTAATCAAAAAGAGAATTAGTTGTGCAAGGGGATGGGTCATTAAGGAAACTCCTATAAAGAAAATGGAAATGATGGGAAAGGGATCACATTGGTTTACGGGAGATAGAGAATTTACAGTTGTGTGTGCATAGCCCCTTTGCGTCTAGGGGAGCTAATGGGGAAGAAGAGTACCCCTAGCATTGGCTGGGAGGTACCGGATAAGTTTCATCGATTAGCAAGCAGAAGAAGAAAGGGAATTCTAGTAGAAGAAGAACATCGTCAACTCCATCTTCGTGATCGATTATGGTATTCTATTTTCGTGTTGAATTTGTATTAAGATTAATTGTCTATGATTAGTTTAGATATTGTTGTCACTGTGACTGAAACTTGATTTCAATTTAACTAAAAATTGACCTTGGTGGTCGTGTACTTTGGAATGTGAAATTTATATTGTCATCATTACAAATTCCTAAAATATATATTGGCTGCAAAGATATATAGATATATAGATATTATTTAGAAGGTGAAATTCTTGGATGCTACCTTCGATTGTGTACCAGGTCTATAAATTTACATTGTTATATTATGTTTATGATTGTTGAAAGGATCGGTTATGTATTACATAGGATAATTTCAGATGAACTAAATGACCCTTGCCACCTCTTTTCCGAATCCATTCTGATATTAAACCTTGGTAAGAGTAGTTGGTCAATTCTAGTTTCGAGACTATTCCTATGCATCACTTATGATGACTGAATCTTCCAGGTGAAAAAAATATATATATAAATAAGTAAGGATATGAGTTTTTAAGAGAACAGGCACAAACTTAGAATCTGGCTTCGTCTCCTCTCATTGCTCAATAAACTTGAATTCCCTGTGTTATTAAGGATTCAAATCTCTACCTCCCTCATGCACATTATTTTTTTGTGGGCCTTCCTCCCCGAGGAGAGTGGTCTTGGCATTGGTAGTTGGACTATATTTGACAATGATAGAGTTGGCGCATGGCTGGAGATTCTTGCCTTGGGTCTCTGCTTGAATATATGATTCCTCCAAAATTAGGGTCCCTTCTCTCTTGAGCTCCAGATTTAAAAGCCAGTCTTTCTTTTATTTTTTAAACCAAGTCTCCTGGTCAATTTCTTAGCGCGTGAGCCTTTAAGGTCACTATTTGATCAGTGTGCCTTACCTTCCTTCACCCTCGTCCTTTATTGTTGACTCCATTGCTTTGTGGTTTCACCTTCGTGTAACGCAATCCTTGGCAAAGAGAACCTTGTTGTGGTTATAACTCAGAGCCCCGATTTCTTGCGGATAGGACCTTCCGAGTTGCGAAATGGAACTACCAACACCCATTGTATCGATGCAACTGAGAGTAATCTCTCTTCTCGATTTCTACCCTCACTCGAGTGGTGCGCAGTTTTCCCAGATTTTCGATGGGGTCTGTTCAAGCTATCATAGTTAATATTCTTCCAGCATATGTTCCCTCCTGTGAATGGTATGTGCCTAACCTAGCGAGCCTCCTGCAACTCTTCAACTCAAGTATTTATCTCCAGTGTTTTTCCCTTCCAAAAGTTTTGATCCTTTACCATTGGGTGCTCCTCTTCCTAGTGAAATTACTGTAACAAATTTTAAACATGGAGACTTCACCTCCGCGAGTTTAGCCGAGCTCTCTCCTGCAACGTCTTTATTTATGCTCTTACGATGCTTAGAGTCTATGGGACAATGCACGATCTTGGACACCTCGATATGAGCGCTTCTATGTGTTTCCTTGAAATTTGGCACTTAGTCAGCAAGTTGCGCTCGACTTAAAAGAAATTGGACGTCCTTCAATTTTAATTTGACAATCAGATGCTTCCTTTACCTTCTTCGCCTATCAATAGATTTCATCTTTTTCAGTTTTAATCCTCTTAATCTCAATACGTGGATTGATAGTATCGTGTTCTATCCATAAGGATGATTGAGGTTGTCTGCATGACTAAGGATTGATAAGTAATTGCTAAAACATATAACATCAACTTGTACTAAAACCTCCTTAAAATAGATAACTTACAAGTTCAAAAACAATTAGATAAGTTTCTTAGAAAAGGAACGCTAATTGGTGTTTTCCTTGCACTAAAAAGAATGGCTAATAAATACTCTATTTACAAATGAGATAGAGACATGGATCTCATGGAGTTATATAAATAACTATTTAATAACTCTAGAAGACTCTCCTCCTTTTCCTACAACTATGGTCCTCTAACTTAAGGGTCTACATGACCATAACCTAGATGAATATATTGTTCTTTCAATAATTAATGAGATTAACATTTGGGTTCGTGACTTCATGGTTAGTGTTACGATGATCATTTACATATTGTATTGGAGTGGTGAATTTTGGATATGAATGTTGTTGTTGTTAATAACCCATAGTAATTCATACATTATTACTTCCTGATTAATACTTAATAATGTATTTATCGATGAAAGTAGATAGGACTACCTTTTAATAAAAATGAAAAAAAAAATCGAAGTGGTTCCTCTGAATTATGTTAATAAATTTTCTTACAAGCTTTCGCAGTAACATAAGGAATTTAATTGCGCAAGGTGTGTAACCTCAAGCGAGTAAGATAGAATGAGAATTGATGTTGATTATGCTAAAGTCATGAGTTAGTTTAGAATTCCAATCTCTTCCCTATAGGAAATCTTAATTCCCAACAAGATCCTTAAGAGTATAATACCAAATAGTCAGACTTCAATCTAGATAATATTGTTCGATATAATAATATGTAGATATAAGCTCAATTCTCGAAGATGGGATTTTTAGATTTAGTTGGTAAATTAAATTAATTTGATTATGTTTCGTTGATACAATAGAATTGAGTTTACTAATAGTGGTAGAATTACTTATATTGCAGAGTAGTGGAAACACTATGCTACCAGTGATGGAAGATTATGATTGTTAGGTTGTGAAATTGTTCTTGTTATGTGAGAATGGATTGGCATTATAATTTTTACTTATTATGTTTATGGTTCAATATGAAGTTTTATAATTAATCTATATAAGATTAAGTTGTAATTTCACTCTTGATTTATTATTCTTAGGTAAAATCCTCTTACGCATCACACCCTTTTGTTGCTTGAAGGATTTATTAAGTAGAATAGATTATTATATTACACTATGATGAATTGATGATCAAGTATGTTGATGTTTCTAGTTGAGTAGCGGCATGTGTTGAGTTAGGGGATTAGATACTTCCTTGTTCCTCAGAACAGTCGCCATCCCTGAGACCTTAAGTGGTCAAAATCAATCGGATGAATCTTGGGATTGAGCGTTGCTTATGTTCCCTGAAGGTCCTAACCATGCAGGATAGGTTGGGTGGCTAGGTATTTTATATTCGGTGGCATGATTGCTCATTATTATATTTGGCTTCAATTGATTGCGATGTGTTGAACTGCATTGTTATTTATGCTTATGTGATGATGCAGTGATTATGTCCTATTAGTCATGATGATGTGTCGCTTGCAATGATATTAATTTATGTTGTGATGATTCTATAATCCTAAATAAAATAAAAAACATTACCTATTGTACTTTGTTTGTTATCGTGACGGAGGGGTCATTACATATGATATTAGAATGGGTTCAACCCCACAACTTGGGATCATTGCGCCTTCCACTGTATTAACACTTGATTAATAACTAATTGATAATTAAAATTTGAAATTTGTCCATACAGGTAATCATAGTTAGAGGACGCCATGGAGGTAGACAACGTGGTACTATGGGAGGAGGTGCGACGCCTCCAGTAGCATCCATACCAGATTAGTCTAACTTCCTAGGTGAAGAACAAGTCATTGGAAAGGAGCATATTATTGTGGGGGGTGTGGTTGGTTTGATGAGGTCCTTTCAGAGGATGTCAGAGGCCTTAATTAACCAAATAGATAGAGATGAGGCCAGGGATCCTACGTCCAATGAGGGTTCACAGTGCACTCCAGCTAGCAGTGGTAGCATTCACAGAGAACTTGAGAAGGTGAATTTTCCCGAGTTCAAGGGTTCCTTGGACGGATCAGTCACCCAAACATGCTTGGAGAACATGATGATGTGATTCGCACTTTGCAACTACACCTCCAACATGAAAGTTCACATGGCGGTCTTTCAGCTGAAGGGGAGAGATATTCTATGGTGGAAGACGCTCCTACCTCAACTGAACATGATCGTCGAAGAAGTGTCATGGGAACTTTTGGAGGAACAGTTCTGGGAGAGGTATCTGTCATAGGAATTCATTGAGTGCTAGCTTAATGAGTTCAATTCCTTACGACAAGGTGGTTGTATGGTTCTCGAGTATGAGGATCACTTCATGGAGCTTCTTAGGTATGTTCCACATCTGAACATCGAGAAGCTAAAGGTCAACAAGTTTGTGTCCAGCCTTAACTTCGACATTCGTGCAAAGGTGAGGATCATCATGCCTCATACGTTGCACGATGCAATCCAGAAGGCCCTCATATCTAAGGAAGAGATAATCAGTGGGGGACAGGGTAGGACTCCTGCAAGATCGATAGGACAAATCACAACAGGTGCACAACAACATCAAACACCAACTAAACAGACATCGAGACATTGAAATTCATCTAGAGGATCCACATTCATGACATAATGATTACCAACTCCTTAGTAGAGGACCCTCTACAAAGGACCACTGCATCAACAACATCACCGCCCGCAGTAGCAACAGTTTAGGCCTGTTCAGCAGAACCAACCAGGAGATCAGACTGGTAGGCTAACAAATTTTACTTCAGGAACCAGAAGTACTGGACCAAAGACCAGGTGTTGGACGTGGAGAGCCCCCACTATCAGCGAGACTCTTTGGTTGAGAAGGACAGAGTGGTCGAGTCAACATGACACACTACCATTGGATATTTGGGCAAGGCCCATAGAATTCATGCAGTTGTGAATAACAACCAGCCTAAGCACCAGTCCACTGTGCTCGAAACGTCCGGTATTTTGATAGATATCAATGCTACAAAGATATTTATTTCTAGTGCAGTGCTGAAAAAGATTAAGGTAAAGGCATTCGAGTAGGACAAGTTTAGTGACGTAGAAATGGATTCGAGTGCCAAACAGAAGGTTGGAGGAAGAGTTACGGGATGTCGCATTAACTTGGAATATTTTGTAATGAATTATGACCTATATGTCACGATATTAGAATCGTATGACATCATAATCGGTATGGACTAGTTGGAATCGCATGATGCGATACACAACTTTAAGATGAAACAATTAAATTTGACCGATCATGAGGGACAGAGAAGAGTGATTGTAGGAAAAAACCAAAGAGTGTCCTTGAGGTTCATTTCTTCCTTACAACTATAGAAGAGAATGTGCAAAGGATGTAACTTATATCCAATCTTAGATCTAAATGAAAAGGGCGAGGCGCAAATATTATAAACCTTCCTTAGTACGAGAGTTTGTTGACGTTTTTTTAGAAGAGTTACCAAGATTTCCACCTGAAAGAGAATTGGAATTTACAATCGACTTGAAACCTGGAACTGAACCGATAGCAAGAACGACTTATCAGATGTCGACACCTGAGTTACAAGAGTTGAAAAAGAAAATGAAGGAGTTTTTGGACCTAGGACTTATACGTCCAAGTGTGTCACCTTGGGGTGCACCTGTTATTTTCATAAGAAAGAAGGATGGGTCGTGGAGACTCTGTATTGACTAACGTCAATTGAACAAGGAAACGATCAAGAACCAGTATATCCTACCAATAATAGACAATTTGTTTAACCAAATAAAAGGCATGATGATGTTTTCAAAGATCGACTTGAGATCGGGATATTACCAGTTAGAGATTAAAGAGGAAGACATTCCTAAGACTGCATTCAAGACGAGGTTCAGACATAACAATTTTATCATTTTACCTTTTGGACTGACAAACGCCCCAGGGGTATTCATGAGTTTGATGAATGGGGTGTTCCACGAATACTTGGAAAAGTTTGTTCAAGTATTCATTGATGACATATTGATATATTCTCGGATGATGAAAGAGCATGAAGAACATTTTCACTTAGTACTACAGTGTTTACAGGAAAACAAATTATACGGGAAACTGTCGAAATGCTCTTTTTACCAATCAAGGATTCATTACTTAGGGAATGTTATATCTGGTGAAGGCATCGTTGTGGATCCAGTGAAGGTAGAGGCTATTAAGGAATGGACTACACTGAAAAACGTACCATAAGTACACAACTTTATGGGTTTGGCAGGATATTAGTGACAATTCGTCGAAGGTTTCTCAAAGATAGCAAATCCGATCACGGGATTACAGAAGAAAAAAAAGAAGTTTGTATGGACCAAGAAGTGCACGAAAGAATTTCAAAGGATCGAGAGGTTGTTGACAATAGCGTCGATACTAAAATTCCCCGACATGGACAAGGAATTCTTGGTATGCACAGACACATCCAAGGAAGGCTTAGGCAGAGTCTTAATCCAGGATGGTCGAGTGATCGCTTACATATCAAGGAAATTAAAAAATCATGAGGAGAAATACGCAACACATGATTTGTAGTTATTGACCATTATGTATGCCTTGAGAGTGTCAGTGTGGAGACACTATCTCATTGGATGAAAATTTGAACTAATAATAGATCACTGTGGATTGCAGCACATATTTATGTAGAGTGACTTGAATGCATGACAAATTCGTTGGTCAGAATTTCTTAGCTAATACGACTTTGATATTACTTACATAGAAGGAACAGTGAAAAAAGTGGTAGATTCATTGATTCAGAGACCACACATATTTTCGGTGATACCTCTTCAGATGAAACTTCGAGAAAAGATTCTAACTATACAGCTCAACAATGACTAGTATAAAGAGGTTAAGAAAAATATCGAACAAGAGACCATGATGGTACCAAGGTTTGAAGTTTATACATTGGACAACGATGGATTTATGAGGTATAATAACAGGATTTATGTACCGCCTAACGATGAATTGAGAAGTTTAATCTTAAGAGAAGCTCATAGAGAAATGTACATGGCTCATCCAAGAGTCACTAAAATGAGGGTGGACCTTAAGCCATTATTCTTTCTGAAATGAATGAAGGTGTACATAGTTAGTTATGTGGCGAGATGTATAGAATGTCAGCAAGTGAATGTTGAACATAGACATCTAGCATGATTACTACAACCACACGCTGTTTTGGAATCAAAATGGGAGGTCATTTCGATGGACTTTATTGTTGGATTGTCGCTGATGGCAAGGAGGCACGACTCAATTTTTGTGGTAGTTGACACTCTAACAAAGAGTTCACATTTTATTCTTGTGTGTACAACGTATCAGGTGCTAGACATAGCTAGAGTTTTTATCAATGATATTGTAAGGTTACATGGTGTACCAAGAAGGATCATATCTGATCGAGTATCGGTGTTTACAGAATGATTTTGGACTAGTTTCCAAGAGGCCTTGGGAACACAACTTAACTTTAGTACAACGTATCACCCTGAAACCAATGGGAAGAAAGAAAGAATGAACCAGTTGTGTATGTATGTGATGGACCAACGGAAGCGTTGGGAATATTTATTGACACTAGTAGATTTTGCATACAAAAACAACTATCATAGTACCATTAATATGGAACCATTTGAATTTCTTTACGGGTGACCATGTCGGATGCCATTGAGATGGAATCGACATGATGATATTGTCCTGGTAGGACCAGAGGCGATCCAATAAATGGAAGAACAAATGAAATTGATAAGACAAAGGATTAAAGAAGCGCAAAATTTGTAGAAGAGTTATGTCGATATGCATCGCGTTGACTGCAATTACGAAGTTGGCGAGTGAGTTTTCATACGGGTGAAACAACACAAGAGTTTGATAAAGTAAAGGAAGGGAGATAAACTCTCTCCTAGGTTTGTGGGACCTTTCAAAGTTGTGGAAAGGAAAGGACTTGTTGCCTATTGACTATCCTTGCCTGATTCTTTGAGGCGTATGCACGATGTATTTCATGTATCTGTTTTGAGACATTATGTTAGTGATCCTACACATGTGATTAATATAATTTTTTTACAGGTGTCGGACAAGGGTGCACTCACGGCGAAACCAATCCACATTCTGGAGCGTCACATTCGACAAATACAATTTCGAACAGTCGATTAGGTCAAGGTCCAGTGAGACAATTATAGTCCACACTCGGCTACCTGGGAGGACGCATATGATATGTGCCAGCAGTTTCCTTACTTGTTTGGATAGATTATACATATAGATCTTGTTAGATAATTTTATTACTGCATTTTATATATTGTACAACTTCAGGACGAAGTTTAAAAAAAAGGGGGTGTATGTAACATCCTGCTCTTGTGAGCACATGTTATCGACTTATTCTTTGAGGACACTTGTGTGCAAATGATCCGGTTATAGTGCATGGTTATATATTTTGCTTATGGTTTTTATGATGATGTTGATGGTTGTGATTTAATGCTAATTGATATATATGTATTGACAGATGTTATTGACAAATTTCCCTTGAGTGTGCAGGACACTTGACATATTGTGGATGTTGATGGCATCAATGGACCTCCTGGGACTCCAGATTGAGTCAGGGAGTGGATTGTATTGGTTTGCGTATTTTATTTATGCATATGTGACATATGATCGATTATGGTATGATTTTGTATATGGATCATTGACAGTGTTTTGTTGATGGATACAGGCTAACGATTGATTTCTAATTTGACTCACATAAGGAGTAAAGGGGTCATGCACATAGACCAGATATTGAGGGATAGGTGTGGCAGCGTCCTTGTCACGTCCTACTAGCACTCTCTCCATGGCTCGAATTATAGGTTAACGATTATCTAGTTCGAGAGGTCCACGATGTCGTGAGGGAAGACTGAGACAGTCACTCACAAATATTTCTAAGGGGTGTGCGATAAGGTAGGGTCCTTATTCCTTAGAAGCCCTTAGTCTCTCACAAGGTCTCCCAAGTGGAGTGTTGACTCCAAGGGTTGGACAACTACCAAAACTAGCCAAAGGCGAGTGGCACCCTTGAAGCACAGAGTGCATATTCAAGGGCATGTCGTGATAGTAACACTTGAGTCAATTAATCTAGGTGGCCTAGAAAACATTGAGAGAATATTTAAACTTTGTAAAATCTTTAAACATTGTCGGATTTAATTAATTAATTAAGGATTGAAATTATTAATTTTAAATCCTAAATGAAAGTCTAATCCTATTTAAAATTTAATCCTAAGTCTAAGCTTGGTGAGAATACTAAAACAAAATTACAAATTAATTAAAATAGGAAAGAGGTAAATCAATTCAAGAAATTAAGAACATTGGAATAATTCCAAAGAATTAATACAATACACATGTGTGCAGAAAATACCAAATTGGAATTTAAGATAAGAAATGAATAAAGCATAAAAGAATGTGTACACATAGAAAGGTATCTAGATTCTAGTTAACACTAGTCTAACTAGAGAAAAATCATATTTTAACTCAACTTAGATTTAGAAAGGCATCAGTCATCAATTGGGAATTAGGGGAATAAAGAGACATCTAGGACTTGTTTAAAGAGCGATTTTAGGGGAGGTGAGGGAAATTGAATTTAATTAAATTAAATTGTGGATTTACTTGTGCAACTAAGGGAAAGGGTGACAAGTGTACAGGGGGGATAATTCTAAATTATTTAATTAAAAATCAAATTAATTGTGTAAGGGGGATGGGTCATTATGGAAACTCTAATAAATCAAATGGAAACGATGGGAAAGGTATCATAGAGGTTACAGGGAAAGTTATGTTGCATAATTTTTGACTGGTTTTACTTGTGAGAGTTGGGAGACCAAGATTGAGAGAGACGGGTGGCTCTACCTTGCGAGGCGAGCTAGGAGCTAGAGAATTTATGGTTGTATGTGTGTGGCCCCTTTGTGTCTCGGGGGGCTAAGGGGGAAGAAGAGTACCCCTAGCATTGGTTGGGAGGTACCAGTGAAGTTCCATCGATTAGCAACCGGAAGAAGGAAGGGAAATCCAATAGCAGAGAACATCGTAAACTCCATCTTCATCGTCGGTTAAGGTATTCTATTTTCGAATTGAATTTGTATTAAGATTAATTGTCTATGATTAGTTTAGATATTGTTGTCACTATGACCGAAATCTGATTTCAATTTAATTGACAATTGGCCTTGATGGTTGTGTACTTTAGAATGTGATATTTATATTTCCGTCATTGCAAATTCCTGAAATATAAATTGGTTGCAAGGATATATAGCTATTATTTAGAAGGAGAAATTCTTGGATGCTAGCTTGGTTTGTGTACTAGGGCTCTAAATTTACATTGTTATATTATGTTTGTGATTGTTGAATGGATCGATTATGTTTTACATAGGATAATTTCCGATGAACTAAATTACCCTTTCCACATCTGTTCTGAATCCCTTCTGAGATTAAACCTCAGTAAGAATAGTTGGTGCATCGCTTAGGACGACTGAATCTTCCAGCTCAAATATATATATATATATATATATATATATATATATATATAATAAGGATATGAGTGTTTAAGAGAACAAGTGCAAACTTAGAATCTGGCTTTGTCGCCTCTCATTGCTCAGTAAACTTGAACACCCCGTGTTCTTAAGGCTCCAAATCTTTGCCTCCCTCATGCACATTATTTTTTCGTGGGCCTTCCTCCTCATCGTGAGTAGTCTTGGGATTGGGCACTGGACTCTATTTGATCATGATAGATTTACCACGTGGCTAGAGATTATTTGCTTAGGTCTCTGTGTGAATATAATATTCCTTCATAATCCCTTGACCCTATGCAGTTGTACAGTTAGGGTCCCTTCTCTCTTGAGCTCTAGATTTAAAAACCAATCCTCCTTTTATTGTTTAAACCAAGTATCCTAGTGAGTTTCTTAGTGTGTGAGCCTTCGAGGTCACTTGTTGAGCACTATTCCTTACCTTCCTTCACCCTCGTCCTTTACTG
>JZKD02S0877561.1:0-14137 GCA_000966675.3 Picea glauca
AAATCTAAGTCTCCAACTCGGCTAGGAGAAGGTAAGAGTATCAAGTGAGGGGTAGGTCACTCCTTATATAGTTTTAGGTAGGTAAGGTAGGGCTAACACGTTAGTCCACTTGCCATAACTTTAGGGTTAGGTTAATACCTAGCAATAAAGAAATAATATCTTACCAATTAAACTATCAATTGGTAAATCTAAAATAGACCACAAGTAAATCAACAAAGTAATAAAACAAATCAATGAGAAGGGTTTCAAGATCAAGGCGGCTAATTTTCTTTAGGAAGAAGTAAAGAATCAAACCAACACATCATCATACAATTAGGAGGGACATAACTCAAGCAAACGGTTTCATTAATAAACAATAAGACAAAGTCAAGGGTTAAGTCCTCCTTTAATGGCAGGTTGTCCATATGAGTCCCACGATATAACTTATACGCTTTTTTATCATCCCAACATACAAGGAGGGGAAATGATGTGATCATGCCTTTCTTCTTCATTGTTCCTAGGTCACATGGACCATCCCGAGAGAGAAGAAAGTCAAACACATCATCTCGGCTTGGTACTTAAACCAAGAAACTGCCTGGTCCCAGACCAGGATACCCCAGAACACATCTAGGGGCCCTAGAACATATCTAGGGGCTTAACCACCAAGGTACACAACCAAGGATCAATCCAAGGGTTGAGAAAGGATTCGTTGGAACACATCAAGGGGCCCTAGAACCCATCTAGGGACTTATATCATCAAACTGCTTGGTCCTTGACCAAGAACCCCAGAAATACACTGGGGGCCAACTAGGGTCTTTTGCCATGGCTCTAACTGCTTGGTCCCAGACCAAGAACCCCAGGAGTGTACTGGGGGCCCTAGGTCACAACTAGGGTCTTTCCCATCCTCCTAGAGAATGGATCTTGCAGTTGCATTAATTTTAACAACCTCAGACTCCCACTGATATACTAAAATACAAGGGGTCTCATTCAAATCCACTACCTACTACCACCCAATACGTACACTCCTTCTCGCGGTAAATGTGTTGATGTCGACACAAGGGAGAGAGTCACTTAATTAGATGTCAATAATGTAAACACCTATCAAGTGCGAAGGAACACCACCAATAATAACAATGGATCCTAAGGTACGAGCATAACCTGTCACTATGAAAGATGTTATGAAGTCGAACAATGACAAGAATCATCCAATCAAGACCGAATGATACTCAGCCTTGTTGGATGTGAGATAACTGCCAATGAGGCTAACTACTACCAAAGTGCTCTACTTTTGGGTCATCCGTAGATAATGTGTCGAAGTCGATACCTGCTGAAAAAAAGAGCAATGATGTCTCTCTTCCTTCAGCGTGAAGTGATAACTCAAAAAGATCAAGATGAAAGAACCATGTACCATATCCCTATTGCTAGATGAGGGGGAGCACTGACTCAATGCATAGGACTCAAAGATAAGAGATGAGGAGACAAGACATAAGATGACTCAAGACATTCCTATGTCTCCTCAAAACTACACATACTAAAAGCTCAATGCTTCAGGAACAATGACAAAACATGATCCCCATCCAGGGTCACACTAATGATAGATACAAAGGCTCGACATATGATATATTAGACATTCAAATTTTAATCCAAGAATAACAATTATGGACAGCCATTTATTTTAAAAAGGAAAGACACATAAGACACAACCACATGCTAATATAACTAGGAAAAAATCAATAACACTTATGCAAACACTGAAGTAAGCCATCATAGATCCATCTTAACCTCGGATCTATCAAGCACTGAGAGGGATCAAATTTCTCGAGGTGAAAACCTTTTTTAGAGTGCAAAACTTGAAGAAAGGTTAAAGGTTTGCACCTTGAGAGATTTGATCCCTCTCGGCGCTTGATAGATCTAGGGTTAAGATGGATCTATGTTGGTTCCAGTCATTGGTGATCACACAAGAGATCAACAACAATATGTATATCTATATAACGGAGATTAATCTAATCATTTGAAATTTATTCAGTTACATCAGTTTGTTGAGAATATAAAGAGTATGAATAAAAAGTATAGTTAATAAGTTACATGAAGAATATGTTGAATATAAAAAGTGGCAATGTAGAATGATGAAAAATGTGATAATAATAAGAATCTAGTAAATTACAAATAATTACATAGTGATCGATCTAAATCTTTTACATCAGTTTGTTGAGAATATAGAGTATGAATCAAAAGTATAGTTAACGAGTTACATGAGAAATATGTTGAATATAAAAAGTGGCAATGTAGAATGATGAAAAATGTGATAATAATAAGAATGTAGTAAATTACAAATAATTACATAGTGATCAATCTCAATCTTTTTCTGTTTTTCTAGGTTGAGAGCATTTTTCACATTTTATATATCTTAATATTATAATTGTTTTAATGTGAAAATACTAATATATAAATCACACATAACCAAACAAAGTACATGAATTCAACTTATAATATTTGTTTTGAAATTTGTTTTCACTACGTTATTGTTAAATTCATTTCACTTGATGATTTTTTGTATCTCACAATTGAAGTCAATATAAAGGATTAATTTCCTTTGTATCATTTCTTCAATTAATTAATGCAATAAATCATTTTTCACAGTATTATCATCGAAATCAAAGCACCCTATTGTTTTATGTTATATCATTATCAATGAAATAAATGCATCATATTGTTTTATGTTAATATCATTATCACTGAAATCAATGCACCCTATTGTTTTATGTTATACATTCTTAAAATGAATACAACTACTTCACTATGTTAAACCATTTTTCATAGTATTATCACTGAAATCAATGCACCCTATTACTTCAATCCTCTGAAAAATTATTTGAAAATCCAAAAGGATTGCCTCCACGACGACTAATTTAACGCTCCATTGAATTTAAGACAACTCCTTGCCAAAGTCCAGAACTTATCGACTCAACCCAAACGAAAGTATAGAAATTGAAAGGTAGATCAATAAATTGCTATAAGAGGGCCATATTTAAAGAAGCACCTTCAAATCATAATATGATGCAAGAGCATCGCTCCACCTCAGCGACGTGCCAGCATTCCAGCACATCAACACGCATTTCAGAGAGGGAGAGGCCTTAACCCTCCCATTTTTAAATTTGAAATATGATCCTATACAGATCCATGTTGTAAGCTTGAGTGAAAACCAAGCCATATCTCTGAACAGACAGAAGATAAGGTCGCCTTTAATGGTTGACAGCTTGATGGCTCTAGCTTCAATTCAAACTAGATGGCCATTTATGAAACTTCAATGTAATAGATGAGGTTAGGTGAAGAGGATAAGCTCGTAGAGCCCTCTTTTGTAAATGAGAGAGAGAGAGAGAGATCTTGGTAGAGAAGAAGGTCTTTGAAGCAGAACTCAGGATAAAGTTAGAATAGAAGAAAGAACTGAGACTATGTTGTAGTCCAGTCTATGTACACGTTTGTAAACAGAGATTCATCTTAATACAAAGAAAAACAGTGTTTCCTGCACACCGTGTGTTTATGAATTATTTGTATTTTGTGAATGTTATCTGTGTGTTTATTATGCTGTAGATGCGTAATAGGTTCTATCTGCAATAGGAAGATAGATTTCTCTATCTTTACTGAGTTCATAGTATCGTTCTGGGTTCTTTAGGCTGCGCAAGGAGTGCACAACAAAACATTGGAGGTTCTGTGGCTAGCACAAGGAGTGCGCATCTAAACTCTCATGGAGTCAGAAAATAACGTGCCAGGAGGGCATACAAGAGTGATCACAAACTCAAGAGGAACCTCAAGGTTATCGAATACCTTGGAGGAGGAAATGTGCAGAGAAAGCACAGAGACACAAAGTTATTGAGAATTATGTAGAGCTCTGCCAGGCGGGCATCGAGCGGGTGCAAGTGTGCACAGAGAGAACTCTTTGTTGGGTTTAGAGAGAAATAGAGTCATAGAACACTCTCTAAGGAGGAGCTCTGCAAGGTGTGCATCGAGCAAGAGGTTGCCAGGAGGGCACCAAAATCCTTAGGAGACTGAGTAAATCGAAAAGCTCAGAAGAGATAACGCAATGAGTGCATAGGAGACAGACTTATTCCAGTCCAAAAGCTTAGAAGGAATAACGCAAGGAGTGTGTGGGAGACGAACTTATTCGAAGTCCTAAAACTCAGAAGAGATAACGCTTTCAGAAGCGCAAGCGAGATCCAAATAGTTGGGTCCGCAAGAGAAAGTTCAATGGCCAAAACCTTTGAACACTGACAAAATCTTCCAAGATAGAAGAAGTCAAAAAGCTCAAGAGGAGGAGTGACCGCAACCATCAGATCGGTTGTGCGGAGGAGCCCGGACCGTCAGATCAACGTCCAGCGAACAAAGGAAGCGCAAAGGAGAGGAACAAATCCCATCTGTTGGATCTGAGCGCGAAGGACCAGCAACCGTTGGAACCGGAGGTAAGTGCACAAGACTTAACCCTTGTGTGTACAAGAGAATGGACTTGTCAAAGTCCCGAAGTCCTAAAGTAATTTGGGACCGTCCATCGTCAAGGAGGACAAATGGCATGAGATCCACAACTTCGGAAGTTTGTGGGCAAAGAGGAGGAGAAACAGCCGAAGTAAATCTTGGTTGTTGATCACTAGGAGGGGTACATGTCCATAGACTGGGGTCTCCGGACGAAAGCACTCCGAGAGAAACGAGTGCCTAGGAGTTCAAAACTCTCAAAGCCCAAAGCGCCGAAGCACCAAAGAGCCGAAGGAGAGATCTAGACCGTTAGATCCAGAGGGTACGTGGCGAAAGATCGTGAACTCCGAGAGAAAAGCGAAGGAGAAGTTTGAGATTCGAGGTCGTCGAAGCCCGAAAAGCCGAAGCAGCTGGGAGTCGTTGATCTGGATTGGACAGGTGTCACCAAATCGTGAACTTCGGAGAATCGTACTCCGGGGTTTTTGTGAAGTCGTGTTTCAAAATGTCCCGAAGCGCCGAAGCCCGAAATGTCTAAGGGTCGTTGATCTGGAGAAAGAGCGTGTATCGTTGATCTGCGAGGAGATGCGTGGAGGACGAAGATTCACTCCATTGGACAGTCTTGAATCAGGGAGGACAGGTGTCAGATGATCCAACACTCCGGAGATTTGTGGTTGTTGAGATTTGAAATCATCGAAGGCCGAAGTCCCAAAGCGGACATCAACCTTTGATTTGAAAGTGGACGAGTGGCACCAAATCTAGAACTCCGAGTATGGAACACTCTGAAGGAAAGCAGAGGGTGAAGAAGTCGAAGTCCCGAAGAAGATCTCGATCATTGATAGAGGAGTAGGTCGAAGGACCGTTGATTTGGTTGAGGAGGCCAAAGTCCCAAAGCGGAAGCAGAATCGTCAATTGAAGGGGACGCGTGGCAGACGATCTACCATTTCGGAGAAATCTCTCCGGAAGAAACGAGAGTTTGAAAATTAAAAGTCCCGAAGGCCGAACTCGCGGAGGAGATCATGGTCGTAGATTAAGGGGGACAGGTGTCGATAGATCTTCCACTCCGGAAGATTGTCATACAGGGAAAAGGAAAGGTTGAGAGTTGCAACTCCCGAAGGACGGAGATCTGGAATCAAGAGCAGTCGTTGATTTGAACGAGAGCTACGTGTCGACAGATCGTGGAGATCTAGGATCGCGCGTTTACGCAAAGTCATAGCCTAGGGGCATATGTAGGAAGGGGCTAGTGAAAAGGAGCTAGCGCCCGCAAAATGAAGAGCGTGCATACAGAGGGTGCGGGTATCACAGGACCTGTGCCTTAGGAGGAAAGGGGCCTGTGTATAATTGATTGGGTTCAATCAGGAGCTCGAAGAGTCGATCCGTCTCAGAAGAAAGAAAGACCCTAGACCGAGAGGTCGCAGAACCCCAGGAGGGGAAGAGGGTTGCATCATAATATCTGTTTTGAAATTTGTTTTCGCGTTAAATCCATTTCACTTGATAATTTGTTATATCTCAGGGTTGAAATCAATATAGAGGATTAATTTCCTTTGTATCTGAGTCATTTTTCATAGTATTATCACTAAAATCAATTCACCTTATTGTTTTATGTTATATTATTATCATTGAAATCAATGCACCTTATTGTTTTATGTTATATCATTGTTAAAATGAATACAACTACTTGATTATGATAAATCATTTTTTATTGTATCATCACTTAAATCAATGCATTTTTTGCATTAAATCAATGCAGCTAATTATAAATCACAAAGCACAACTGAGATAGTTCCCCTGAAACTTTCTTCAAGAATATCTCAGAGAGCACAAATAGGATAGTTCACTTAATATTTAATGCTACTTTTTTCAGCACAGTTTTTTATTTACTCAATATTATATTATTCTTTTACGAGGAACATGTGTAACTCCAATTGAGCACATCTTTTACATTTTATATATCTTAATATTGAAATTGTTTTAATGTGAAAATACTAATAGATAAATCACATATAATGTGCAAATACTATGTTATTGTTGAATTCGTTTCACTTTGATTAGTTGAAATCAATATAGATGATTAATTTCCTTCGTATCATTTCTTCAATTAATTAATGCATTGAATCATTTTTCATAATATTATCACTAAAATCAATGCACCCTATTGTTTTATGTTACATTATTGTTAAAATGAATACAACTACTTTATTATGCTAAATCTTTTTTTGTTGTATCGTCACTTAAATCAATGCATATTTTTTTGCATTAAATAAATGCAACTAATTTCTCTAAATCATTTATCATTGTGTTAATTTACTTTTTTTTATTTCTTCAATTAATTAATACACTAAATCATTTTTCATAATATTATCATTGAAATCAATGCTCCTATCGCTGTAAAAAGTAAATAGTAATAGTATTAATAAATAGTAAATACTTTAAACCATCTATTGGATGGCTGCCCTTACACAACGAAATTATGGGACTGGGTAGCTATCTTGTATCGCCAGACTGATAAAGTAAGGGAAGACATCAGAGCTACCCTGAGGAGCTGGAGAGTTCAATACATAGAAAATGAAATTGTAAACCTATGTTGGGTCTTAACTCTCAAGTTCATCATTTGGGCAATTTGTAAGGAAAGAAAGAGAAGAATTTTCCACAAAGAAACCCTCCCAACCATTAAGTTGATCGAATCCATAAAAAATTAACTAAGGGAGACAGTCCTATGTCAGAATGTTCATTCTTTAACAAAAAGCCCCTCATCGCAAGAACATCAAGTTTTGCAAATTTTACAGTTGGATGCTCAGAGCTTCAGCTTACCTGTTTACTGAGATATGCAAGTCCATGTTGGAGCTATAGCTTGGACCCCGCCCCAGGCAGGTTTCCTGAAACTAAACTTTGATAGGGCATCAAAGGGTTGGAGCGAGAGGAGCGATCCACGACAAAGGAGAAAAAATTATACGTTTATACTCCACCAGTGTGAGAAACACTACCAACAATGCAACAGAATTCTTTGTACTGGAACAAGGGCTGGATATCTTGGTAAGAAAAGGCCTTGTCAATGTAACAGTGGAAGGAGACTCAACGTTGTTCATAGGTACGACGAGAAGAATACAGTGTGGAACCAAAATTGGCAAGATAATAACGCACTAGCGCCTCGCACAAATCCTGCAAAGAATACAAAGGCACTTGCAAACTCTGTTCTCAATCGACTTCAGGTGGGTGAGAAGGACTACAAATGCTCTGGTTGATAGGCTAGCCAACAAGGGAATGAACCAAGAAGGCAAGTTGTTGGATGTGGCATGGACATAGGTCCTAGTGAGCCTACTCAGAACCGACTGTGAACAATTGGTTGCAAAAGACCGTCGTGGCAGTAATAGAGAATATATCCACATAGATGGGAACAAGTCGCACTCGTTTCCATAGTGGGACCCAGATGGGGGGGATTCAACCCACATGGCACTTAGACCTCATGTTTCAACCTGACATGACTGGGATAGCAAGGTACAGGATCGAAGGATGGAGAAAGTCAAGAGCTTTGATGGGAAGCACAGGCGGTACGAGGGAAATTATAATATGGTGAGGAGAGTTGAATGCGAGGACGACATTATGAAGATCAATTCATCACAGGATCGGGTAGTGTACAAAATAAGACAAATCAATTGTCTCACAAAAGGAGTAGAGAGAAGCGAAGTACCAAAGTAAGGATAATGACACGAGGAGGCATGCCTGGTATTCATTTCACCAGTAGAGATCATTACGAGATACAAGCACTTATGCAGGCGACCGTTATATATAGGTTTTTGTTTCGGCAGGCCCCACCTTTCAGAGATCGTTTGTAGTAGAAGATAGGAGCAAGTGGCAGACTGGTATTGAGAGTAAAAAGAGAGGTGGAGGTTTAGAGAGTAGAGTTGGTAGTAACATGGCTCATATGAAATATACCACCAGAAAAGGAAGCCCACTCGGGGACTCCCAACCAGAGAGCTACCGAAAAAAGACCAGAATTGAGAATGCAGCACAGGATGTTACTCGAATGTACCAATCAACAGTTCCACAGAAAGGCAAGGAAGCAGTTGAAAATGGGAAAAGGAGCTTAAGGTAGAACGAGAGAAAAAAAGAAAAAACCAGGTGGCGCAGGAGCTTGATTGGATTATTGACACTGGGACAACTCGCACCCAAGAAACCCTTTACCATAAGACTCTCGAGATGGCATGGCATACGAAAGGTGAGATGAAGACTCTGGTTGAAGATATTCAACGCCAAATTAGTGGCTTGGAGACCATCGTGAAACTCTTGGTAGACATAGAAAAAATCCAACAGAACAAGCAGGATGGAATGGCAGTGCAATTCAACCTGTACCTGAGGTATGTCCACCACATGGACATCGTGCCCGCGGACGGCCATGGATCACCAGCTCAAATCAGAAAGGTTCGGGTGGCCTCTCCAAAGGACCAAAGCTAAGGCCAAGAAATTGGAGCAGTTCGGCCCCAGGTTTTTTAGTGTTCTAAGTTGCAGGAATAGTATAGTCAGTACACACTTAGATTGTTTATGTCTAAGTCAGATTGATCCTCTTTTTGGTTCACAAGATGTTTTCTTAGATGGTATTTCAAATATAGAAGGTTATGATATTTCTAGTTATCAATGTCTCAGTATAGTTTTCAAAGATAAAGCCTAAATTGAAAAATCTAGATATTGAATAAACTGGTTAGCATAGTGAACACTCCAGCTAGTTTGGTTTCCATTTTGACAGACCAGTTATTATCTATATGTATGGAGTTTTTGAGAAAGTAATCTTACACTGACTTATAAAAAATAAATAGTAAATACATTAAAGTAATAGAGGTAATAGTAATAGTGAATAGTAATAGTAATAGTAAATGCTAAAGTAATAGTAAATATGATATATATATATATATATATAATAGCTTGTGACTTTTTTAATTGAGCTAACATTAAATTTTTTAAAATCTTGAAATCTTTGAAATCTAACATCACCCACATGACAACTTCTCCCCCATACTAGGTTGTAGAGCACCTCTCGACGCAATAACTGAAGGAAAAAGACATTGCAAAGAAAATGTAGATTGTTGTCTTAAAATCTGCAAAAAATCAACAAGCTAAACTACTGAAAAGACAATGCGGAGAAGGAGAGGACCTATTCTAACACCTAAAAGTTTTACCCCAAAGTTGCCATGATGAAATCATCATACTTAAAGGACCAATGTAACCATGCAGCCAAATGATCAATCCGACGAAAAAGGTCAACAAAGTCAACCTTCCAGGGGGACCAACCATGAAATCTCATATGACCCAAAGTCGCCTTGATAGTGAAGGCATAGTTGATGGTTGTTGGTTGATTGTAGGCTGTTGGTTGGGATCTAGAACATGGTAATTCAACAGTAATCAGTGTGAAAGCATGAGAGAACTCTTAGAATCTATCTGTTGAAATACCTCCATCATCATGAGCTCAACTGGGTCATGATGAACTCTAATATCTAAGTTCTGATTAGACATAGGATCTTGTTGAGGAATGAGATCTTGTTGTTGGTTGGACTGTAGGTAAAGTGTACGGGATATAATCCTCTGGTTGAACCAAAAGTGATTCCTCCTGCTATAATGGTGTTTGATCAAGCTGTTCCTGGACCACTGTTGCGATAGGTAAGGATGAAGCCTCTACTAAGATGGGCACAGATGAAATCCCCTGTTGACTGAGCTCTTGATTAACACGTGGTTCCTCCTATTGAAAATTTTCATCCTCTTGAAAATTTTCATCTTCACTAATGGGAGGAACCAATGAACACTCTTGAGTATTCAAATATTCACCTTCATCTTCTCATAACTATGCATATGACTCAAATGATGCAACTATTGGTTCTGGATCATCTAAAATTGGGCCATCACCCTCTTGTTCACCTCTAGGAACTTGACACGGTGCAAGTTTTGTTTCATCTTCAATAACACGAACTTCTTACGCTTCTGTAAAAACCAATGGTCGAAGATCATCGAGTGGAGTTACCTTCACTGATTGATCTAAGACAAGGATCGGAGAGAGTTCACAGCCTACAAGATAATTTATTTCTAACTTGATAGCAACAACTTATGCTTCCTCCAAATTTTGAGGGTCTTCATCCCTGAGAAAAACACTAAAAATATCATCAAATGCGTCAACATAATAAATGCAGCAGCTTTGTAAGACCTTACTCCATTAGGAATTCAATTGTAAAATTTGGAAAAATGATCTTTAAATTGGAAAATAGTTTCACTTTCATGCTTTTTAATAATTGAAAAAATTGTGCATAAGAAGAAGATGTCTTGTGTATTTGCCCATCTCTCAGTGAATTTCTTCTGGAAGGAATCCCAACAATCAATGGAAGTATCAGGAAGGGACTTGTACCATGCTCGTGCCTCGCCCTCATAGGTCGACACAAACATCCTCATCACCACATTCTCATGTTCCACATCAAAATCACCCACCACTTGTAAAAATTTTGCCTCCTCAACTAATTCTTCCAACCTCCTTGCAAACAAAGGCACATTTTAAGCCATTTACGTGCAGGTAAGTCATGAGGATAATCTGGGAATGAAGCAAGCAAAACTTAGTGGGTCAAAGGTAGAAAATCCCCACCTTACTGGTGGCCTCACAGTTGCATCCATATTGTTAGTCTCAGATAGAAAAAAGCACAGTTGTTACCCTCCTACTAGCTCAAGATAGAAATAAAACGAAAGATGAAGAGATGTCGAAGATACACTCACCATAGTGCTCGTAAAAAAAAAAACATACCTAAGAACTCATATGCTTACCAAATTTGAGAGGAGTTCTTGGTGGGAGAATATTCTTGTTCCAACAAAAGATGTTAGAATTTGTTCAAGCTTGGAACTAGAACTTACGAGGGAATCGAAACCGAAAGATCTTCTTGCGTAAATCCCCTGTGGAGTCGTCCATGCATCATGTGGAGTCCGCGAGGTGAGTTAGAAAAAATAAACCAATGAAAGT
The DNA here is from genome assembly GCA_000966675.3 of Picea glauca. Classification (NCBI taxonomy): domain Eukaryota; kingdom Viridiplantae; phylum Streptophyta; class Pinopsida; order Pinales; family Pinaceae; genus Picea; species Picea glauca. The sequence continues at coordinate 11,426 of JZKD02S0877561.1, forward strand.
AAAAAGTCACCAATGTCGTTGTTTCCAAGGTTGGCATTCCCCAGCAACGGCACCAATTTGCTAGCACAAATTTTCACCCTCCAATTTAGTTGATAAACCCGTTATAACAGCGATGAAAACTTGGCTAATTCAAGGAGAAAAACCCCAAATTGTCACACGCTAGACCCTTCTCTATTTGGGCTAGTGCTTGCTAGCCTCGAGGGGGAGCCCCTAAGGTGATTTGTCGTCGTCCGAAGTTCTAACATCTTGGACAGTGTGTTAATTCCATCCAAAACATGGGGAAGATATAGTTTTTTTTCGCTTGGAGGGATTCTGTAGAGTTAGCACAAGAAATATAGAACAGAAATAGAACAGAAAACTACTCAAAAGATCAATGAAATCACAACGAATAGAGAGAATGACAAGTCAAATCACAAAATTAAGAAAGTACCACCAAGAAACAAGGTTAGAACACAAACACACAATTTCTTTATTGATAGGCTTGCAAGAGGATTGGTTGCACCACACTAGGCAAGTCCACCACCGATACAATGATCACTTTGTTCAAAGAAGAGTCACTAGTCTAAGAACAAGAGAGAGAAGAATGAGAGAAGGAAATTATGCTACTGGTTGCAATAATCCGACCAATAACCAATGAAGACCATCCAATATATAGGAGAGGAGTGTGAAGAAAATAGGAGTTAATGCGCATGAAGGAATAAATTCTAGTGAGTAATGTGCATGGGCGAGTTATGAGTGAGAGTGTATGCACATGGTGAGTTAAATAATGGCTAAGATGCATGGAGGATAATTTTATCTTTCCAACACATGTTAGATTGCTAAATTTGGCCAAGGGATGAGGGAGTTATGAGTTAAAGGGAAATTCGCCCTATTTTGGGGGGGATTTCCTAAAATTTAAGAATTTTGCATTTAAAAGCAATTTGGTAAGAGATTTTAGAAACTCATTGCATGGAAAGTGAGAATATGGAAAGTGAGAGGAACAAAGGGAGAAAAATTAGCCTCGAGTGGCTAAACTTTCTCCATACAATGCCACCTCACCCACGCACCACCTCTTTAGCTCAATTAATTCTCATTTAATACATAATCCTTGGAAAATGCTCCCTTGGTCCATGATGCCATGTAGATGCCACATCATCCTGATACTCTGCCACATGCCGAAATCTGAGCTCGCCACTTGTCACGGCTAGAGATGATGATGACTGCTAAAAATTGAAATTTCTAAAAATATCCATCTAGTCCCAAAAATTTGAAACTTGTCAAAACTGACCCAAACTCTCCACAAATGCACAGAATGACTATGAGACCACCATCATGTGTCTACTGCTAAAAATAGAAAGTCCTCACATGTCCATGATATTATACTCATTGGATTCGATTTTCCGCAAGGAATTTGAATCCGTGATTAGAAACGACATGTGAGCCCTAGTGCTCTACTTGCTAAAAATAAAAATTTGTGCCAAATCATCCCGAAAAAAGGTCCAAAAGACTCGGAATGTCTCAAGGATCAATAATATGTGCTCAGAATCTGTGAATCTAGGGCATGGAACCCAAACTACTAAAAATATAAAATTCTCGCATGTCACTCGAAAAAGTGTTATCAGGCCTAGAATCATGCAAGGACCATTCCTATATGCTCAAAACCGCTCCAAACTGTCAAGAGACCCACTCAAACCGTGTGTCCTAAAACGTAGCAGCACATGTTGTATGTAGACATCTCTCTCAAAATACATGGGAAACCAAGCTAACCCCAACTCTAAACAAAACAACCACGTACTGATCATATACCTGGCTCTGATGGGAACCAACCTCTTTCTCAACAAGTGCTAAACTTTGGGAGAATCTTAGAATGCCAGCCAAAATAGTGCATGTTGGCGCTTAACCCTCAAGTTTTTCCAAGGTGAAAATCTAGGGGTTAACAGTCTCTTAATTTATTAATTATTACTATTCATGTATTTTATGTTCAGTGCATTGCCTCTCCTTTCAAAGGTGTTTTTTCATGTCTCTTAGTTTATTGTTTATTACAATTTTTATTATGAAATGTTTATTTATGTGTTTTATGTTCATTAGATTGCCCCTCCTTTCAAATATATTTTGTCCTCTAAGCCTTTTATTGAAAAAGCTATGTCTTCATTCTTGCCTGCAATGCCTTCTCATGATTCTCTGTTCTTAGAGCAGTGATAGTTTAAGACATGAGATGATATGAGTTACGAAGCACAAAGAAGAATTTTCATATCGTGAAAGTGTTGGAGCACCCTAATTTGGTTTTCTACATTTGAAGGATGATAAGATTCCACCACTGAGCTTCCTTCTGAAATACTAGGATTAACACTTTCTTTTTCATATTGATGCCATCCTTAGTCTATTTGTTGAATAATACAATGACTTATAATTAAAATCACGATAAGGTATCCTTTTATCTTGTGTCTAGTTTTGGAATATTCGTTTTTTTATGCTTCTGATAATTCATTGGTTGATAACATTTCAATATAACCATTTTTCTTATTTTTTATGTTAATTGGATTTGTATTGGTTCCTTTCTCCATGGTTTGGATTTTTACATCTAACAACTTATCTCATTCAACTAAATTGGTCATTGTTTCTTTATCAATCAATGCTTCCTTGTTGGTAAGTTGCTCTATTTTTTTCTTCTCATTCTTTAAATCTTAATTTGTGAAATAAAATTTGAAGAAAGCTCTTCATCATTTTCTGACT
>JZKD02S0877627.1:0-14137 GCA_000966675.3 Picea glauca
TTCTCAATCAATATATATAAAAGAATAAATACTTTATTTATTTATTTAACTTGAATGAATACATAAGATCAATCTTTGAATTTTATCTTCAAACAATTATGAGAGACCCAACTCTCTGTTATAAGAACCATCTTGTAGTTCTCAGATCCAACTGAGAAATGAGGAATCCAACCCTCATAACAAGTCCTAGCTTGTTGATCTCAGATCCAACTGATATATGCGGAATCCAATCCTCATACAAGACCCATCTTATAAACAGACACCAACCTGATAGAATGAACCTTCATTCAATCCATTATATATAAATATATATACTTCAACAAATTCAACTACACATCTTCTCACCATTTCTTCTTGTTTATATAGTCTTTCAACTGGTGTGAATTTGAATCAATGTGTGTTTTGATATTTGAACCATTGTACCTTTTCATTTAAACAATAATATTAATCTTTAATTAATATAATTTTTTCTTTTATCCTTTATTCATGATGCTCATTAATTAACTCTCTTTTAATCATGACTGTGTGTCTGTTCTTTTGTCTTCATGAGTTGATCACATACATGGATCGAATCATTATATCGTAGTCATGCTTCTGCTGTGTTCTCAGTTCACAAACATATCATATTTTGATCTTTTATCAATTCTCTAAATTATTCTAGTGTTAACTCTCTATCGAATTAAATCTTAATGAGGCGCTTCCTTCAAACCATTTACATATGACCATATGCACAAAACCACAGGCTTATTGATTTGAGAGTTGCCTCTTCTTTTTCCCTTTGATTCTTTATTCCATACGACCGCAGGTGGTGACCAGTCGCTAAGCTAAATACGTGCTTGATCACTTGTCAAGATCGACGATCATGTTTTAATGTCACTATGAGCTGCACGGTTCTCATTTACTTTGGAACTTCGGCTATTCGTGGCTCTTGAATTCTGGAGTAGCAATTCCTCTGAAGTGATTACCTACCGAATGAGTCATAAAGCAGTGGTGACCGCTTGTTGTCGGTAACACCTCTACTTACGCTATCCTTCCACTATACTTGATCACCGGTTGAGAAAGCTCCTAAAGTAGATCAACGATTAACATTGACTTCGACCTTCGATGCTTCAGGTGATTTCTCCTTCACATTCCTTCAATCTTCCAGAGTTCATTTTGCCGAAGTAGATCGAACGATTGGATTTTATTCGCACGATGAATGGTTCTCATTCATTTCGAAACTTCGAGACTTTGGGTATTTGCTGGTGGTGAAACTATCGAAGTACAAAAATTTTGAAGTGACATAACTTGCTAACGTCACTTATTGACGTGGCACTAACTGAGTGGCTACCACATGTCACCTAGATTCGTGACTTACACATACCTGAAATGCCAACTGCACTTTGACACTTATCATCATATGATTGCACTACATGTCCTTGCTGACGTGAATATCCTCATGTGGCACATGTTCTTCTCCTGGATCTAACAGTTTTCCTAAATCCCGAAATGTATCTCAGATTGACAGCTGAGAGTGAATTCAGAACTTTGGCCTTCGGGTGAACTCATATGTTCTGAATCATTTTTCTCTGAAGTGGTCAATGCTAAGGTTGACCACTATTCTGATCCAACGACCATCATGTATTGTCCAGATCCGATGGTCCTTCTTTAACCCGAAAAAGATTAACTCAATCCAACAACTATCGAGAATTCGAGTATTCTAATCCAGATCCGATGGTCCTTCTTTAACCCGAAAAAGATTAACTCAATCCAACCCTTTTTCCTTGCTTATCCTATCCTTCCACTCAACTTGATCCAACGATCGAGAATGCTCCTGGAGTATATCAATGATCAGGATGATTGTGGGGTCCCAACTAGCATGACATTTAAAACTATCATTGAGCTCCGTAATGGAAACTTCTCTTTGGTAGTGGAACTGATGCCAACCGTAGATCTATTTGACAGGTGACGATTGACGGTCTAGACTAATTGTGAGATTGGAATTAGCCCATTTTTTAATTCCCCCTTCACGCTCCATAATCTATCTCTTCCCTTGATATGGAACTTGCATATTCGACGATCACAACTTGATTTGATCGTTGACCAATCCTCCAATGATCCTTCTCTTGTAACTCCCAGATATGACGGTCCAGATACAATTCTTCAAAACTCCGACTTCACCTCGATCTAACGATCTTTCTTCTGATCATTATTTCTCCTGATCTTTAGAGTGGATTCCTCTGAACCGCGTGTTATGTCTTTCTGCGCAACTACTCCTTAAAACTATCTCAATGAGAATGATTCTTTCTTGAATCATTTGGAGTTTTCCTGTGGGGATTTCGATTCTGATGACATTTCTACAATGCGCTCTTCCTTCTGAGCTTTTATTAATTTCCTTGCTTATGAGCTTGAATCTCTACATATTGTTGTACATTTTCATTCTCTGCTAACTATTATACTGTTGACATCAATGACAATTCATTAATGATAACTTATCAATGACAATTCATCATAAGAACTTATCATCACATTACAATGACATCGTCTGTTGACATCGATGACAACATATTAAAGACAATATGTCCAACAATCTCCTCCTTTTTCATTGAGGGAAGCAAACTAAATTCATACTCAAAATCCCCTCGTGATGATGCTTTTCTCTATGAAGTTACTCTCCCCCTTTGACATCAATGGAAAATGGTTTCTCCCCTTATGATCAACCTCTGTCTGTTTGCATTTTTTTGACCAAAATATGAACTTGTGTAACTCCCCCTACCAATATTCTCTCTTTGCCTCTGACTACTCTCCCCCTTTTGTTTCTGAAAGGGTATCTTTTTATGACAAGGTCTCTTCCCCTGTTAATTTACTAAATTCTTATCTCAGTTGATTGAGATTTTTGTGTTCAAATAAGTAGTCTTTTTGATACCAATTTTGTAGTGATACCCATTTGTAGTGATCAAGTCTTTCAAAACTTAATCTAATTACTTTCTTATTTAATAACCAAAATACTCCTCCTGAGTTTTTACCAGACTTTCCTTTGTCAAATAGAACAAGAGTATGGATCTTACTGATCTTTTTGATCTGCTTCTTATTCTTCTTTGGTATTTCACAGGAATATCAATTGAGGAATTATACCAATTGATTTAAATACCAATTTTGTTATCAATTGATCTTTGTTGAATGATACTCCTTGAACTTCTCTGCTACCTTTGTTTTTTTCTCTTCTTGTATTCTACAACTAACCCTACCAATGTTTTTTCTTTTGACCACTAATCTATATATAGTCAAGATTTTCCATATGTTAACTTAAAAAATCTTTGGCATAATTGTTTGATTTTGTAAAAACCAATTTAAACTTCTTTTTGTATTTTATTTCTTTTGCTAACAACTTATGACATCATCAGAATTTGATATTGTCCCATATTCCTTTATAGGTACTTCATTTTCTTGAGCTTGATTTATTTCATATTGAATTTCACATTCTTTATTAGGACCTTCACCCATCATTTTCTTATTATTAATTTCTTCATTTTCAGGTGTAATAACATCTTTCTTGCTTTCTCCTTTAAATTTTCTTCTCCATATCTTTCTATGAGATATTCTTCTTTTTGGATCTTTTCTTTCTAATTGTGTTTTTGGAGATTTGTCATCTTCTTTCTTCTTCCAACTTTTATTAGGTTTTGTCACTGACTTGAATGACTTATTCAAATATTGACTTTTTGTATTCCTCCAGTTTTGGGATTTGTGCCCAAACCTATCACAGTTGTAAACTCTCATTGTATGAAAAAATTTTGTTGTGTGCCCAACACAATTACATCTCCAACATTTAATTAAGTTTTTGGATTTTCTTGTATATCCTTCCTCTAGTTTCTTGCAGTCCATTTCTTTATGGCCAAAACTATGACAAGAAAAACAATAGCCATTGAAGGTGTTTCCATTCTTGATTTTATTTTGTCTTGAGAGATCTGTCATATGATTTTATTTCTTATTGTATCCAAGACCAATTTTGTCAACAACTGATCTTTGGCTCTTTCAAATATTATCTAGGATAGCTGAGATATTCTGGAAATTGACAATCTTATTTGTCTTTTCATTCATCTATTTGATATTGACTATTTCTAACTTTAATATATGACATAATTCTTCCTTTTTAGTCAACTGAATCTTAAGGGCTTCTTCCACTTGTTTAGCATGTTGAAGAGGATTCTTTAGATTGATGACTATTTCTTCTGTCTCATCCAAGACTTCTTTGCATTTAATATTTTTGTCACATGTCTTCAATTCTTCCATATATTTTGTTAGATCAAAAACTTTAGTTTTCAATTTTTTGATTTCTTCCTCGTATTCTAGCTGAATCCTTTTGAGGTTGATGGCTTTTAATTCAAACATTTGGCATGATTCTTCCTTTTTAGTTATTTGGATCTTCTGAGCTTCTTCCTTTTTCTTAGCTTCTTCAATTTGAGTAATTAGATCTGCATTAGTACTTTCATTTATCTTTTTGAAATTGATGATTTCCAATTCCAACATGTGGTAAGAATTTTCTTTCCTTGTTAACTGAATCTTTAGGTCTTCTTCACTTTCTTTAATTTCCTCAAGTTGAGTGTTTAGNTGCTTTTGTCATCACGAGTTGATCACAGACATGGATTGACTCATTATATTATACTCATGCTTCTGTTGTGTTCTCAGTTAAAAAATGAATCATATTTTGATCTTTTATCAATTCTCTGTATTATTCTAGTGTTAACTCTCTGTCAAATTAAATATTTATGATGCACTTCCTTCAAACGATTTACATATGACCATATGCGCAAAACCACAGGCTTATTGATTTGAGCGTTTCCTCTTCTTTTTCCCTTTGTTTCTTTATTCCATACGACCGTAGGTGGTGACCAGGTGCTAAGCTAAATAAGTGCTTGATCACTTGTCAAGATCGACGGTCACATTTTAATTCCACGATGAGATGAATGATTCTCATTTAATTTGAAACTTTGGCTATTCGTGGCTCTTGAATTATGGAGTAGCAATTCCTCCGAAGTGATTACCTACCGAATGAGTCATAAAGCGGTGGTGACCACTTACTGTCAGTTAAAACCTCCACTTATGCTATCCTTCCACTATACTTGAGCATCGGTTGGGAAAGCTCCTGAAGTAGATCAACGATTAACGTTGATTTCGTCCTTCGGCACTTTGGGTGATTTCTCCTTCACATTCCTTCAATCTTCCGGAGTTCATTTCACCGAAGTAGATTTGACTATTGGATTTTATTCGCACAATGAATAGTTCTCATTCATTTCTGAACTTGGAGACTTCGGGTATTGACTGGTGGTGAAACTCCGGAAGTACAAAGATCTCGGAGTGACGTAACTTGCTAACGTCACTTGTTGACGTGGCACTGACTGAGTGGATGCCACATGTCACTTAGATTCATGACTTACGCATACCTAAAATTCCAACTGCACTTTGAAACTTGTCATCATATGATTGCGCCACATGTCCTTTCTAACATGGATCTCCTCATGTGGCACATGTTCTTATCCTGGATCTAACGATTGTCCTAACTCCCAAAATGTATTCCAGATCGACAGGTGAGAGTGACTTCAGAACTTCGACCTTCGGATGAACTCATATGTTCTGAATCCTTTTTCTCCGAAGTGGTCAGCGCCGAATTTGACCACTATTATGATCCAACGACCATCATGTATTGTTTAGATCCGATGGTCCTTCTTTAACCTGAAAAATATTAACTCAATCCAATGGCTATCATGAATTCGGGTATTCGAGATCTCAACCCTTTTGCCTTGCTTATCCTATCTTTCCACTCAACTTGATCCGATGGTCCAGAATGATCCCAGAGTAGATCAACGATCAGGGATGATTGCGGGGTCCCAACTAGCATGACGTTTAAAAATATTGTTGAGCTCCCCAATGGAAACTTCTCGTTGGTAGTGTAATTGATGCCAACCGCATATCTATTTGGCAGGTGACGATCGACAGTTTAGACTAATTGCGGGATTTGAATTAACGCGTTTTTTAATTCTCCCTTCGCGCTCTGTAATCAATCCCTGCCCTTGATTTGACACTTGCATATCTGACGGTCACAACTTGATTTGATCATTGACCAATCCTCCAATGGTCCTTTTCTTGTAAATCCCAGATCTGACGGTCTAGATATAAATCTTCAAAACTCTGACTTCACCTTGATCTAACGATATTTCTTATGATTGTTATTTTTCCTGAGCTTTAGAGTGGATTCCTTTGCACCTCACGTTATGTATTTCTACGCGACTACTCCTTAAAACTATATCAATGAGAATGATTCTTTCTTGAATCCTTTGGAGTTTTCATGTGGGGATTTTGATCCTGACGACATTTCTACAATGTTCTCTTCCTTATGAGCTCTGATTAATGTCCTCTCTTATGAGATTAAATCTCTACATACTATTTGACATTTTCATTCTCTACTAACTGTTATACTGTTGACATCAATGACAATTTATTAATGATAACTTATCAATGACAATTCATCATAACAACTTATCATCACATCACAATGTCATCGACTGTTGACATCAATGACAACATATTAAAGACAATATGTCCAACAATATCCCCCTTTGTCATTGAGGGAAACACACTAACTTCATACTCAAACTCCCCCAATGATGATGCTTTTCTCTATGAAGTTACTCTCCCCCTTTGACATCAATGGAAAATGGTTTCTCCCCTATTGATCAACCTCTGTATGTCTACATTTCGTTGACCAAAATATGAACTTGGGTAACTCCCCCTACTAATATGCTCTCTCTGCCTCTAACTACTCTCCCCATTTATTTATGAAAGGGTAGTTTTTTCTGACAAGGTCTCTTCCCCTGTTAATTTAATAACTTCTTATCTCAGTTGATTGGGATTTTTGTGTTCAAATAAGTAGTCTTCTTGATACCAATTTTGTAGTGATACCCATTTGTAGTGATCAAGTATTTCAAAACTTAATCTAATTACTTTNTTCACATTCCTTCAATCTTCCGGAGTTCATTTCACCGAAGTAGATTTGACTATTGGATTTTATTCGCACAATGAATAGTTCTCATTCATTTCTGAACTTGGAGACTTCGGGTATTGACTGGTGGTGAAACTCCGGAAGTACAAAGATCTCGGAGTGACGTAACTTGCTAACGTCACTTGTTGACGTGGCACTGACTGAGTGGATGCCACATGTCACTTAGATTCATGACTTACGCATACCTAAAATTCCAACTGCACTTTGAAACTTGTCATCATATGATTGCGCCACATGTCCTTTCTAACATGGATCTCCTCATGTGGCACATGTTCTTATCCTGGATCTAACGATTGTCCTAACTCCCAAAATGTATTCCAGATCGACAGGTGAGAGTGACTTCAGAACTTCGACCTTCGGATGAACTCATATGTTCTGAATCCTTTTTCTCCGAAGTGGTCAGCGCCGAATTTGACCACTATTATGATCCAACGACCATCATGTATTGTTTAGATCCGATGGTCCTTCTTTAACCTGAAAAATATTAACTCAATCCAATGGCTATCATGAATTCGGGTATTCGAGATCTCAACCCTTTTGCCTTGCTTATCCTATCTTTCCACTCAACTTGATCCGATGGTCCAGAATGATCCCAGAGTAGATCAACGATCAGGGATGATTGCGGGGTCCCAACTAGCATGACGTTTAAAAATATCGTTGAGCTCCCCAATGGAAACTTCTCGTTGGTAGTGGAACTGATGCCAACCGTAGATCTATTTGGCAGGTGACGATCGACAGTTTAGACTAATTGCGGGATTTGAATTAACACGTTTTTTAATTCTCCCTTCGCGCTCTATAATCAATCCCTGCCCTTGATCTGACACTTGCATATCCGATGGTCACAACTTGATTTGATCGTTGACCAATCCTCCAATGGTCCTTTTCTTGTAAATCCCAGATCTGACGGTCTAGATATAAATCTTCAAAACTATGACTTCACCTTGATCTAACGATATTTCTTATGATTGTTATTTTTCTTGAGCTTTAGAGTGGATTCCTTTGCACCTCACGTTATGTATTTCTACGCGACTACTCCTTAAAACTATCTCAATGAGAATGATTCTTTCTTGAATCCTTTGGAGTTTTCCTGTGGGGATTTTGATCCCGACGACATTTCTACAATGTTCTCTTCCTTATGAGCTCTGATTAATGTCCTCTCTTATGAGATTAAATCTCTACATACTATTTTACATTTTCATTCTCTACTAACTGTTATACTGTTGACATCAATGACAATTTATTAATGATAACTTATCAATGACAATTCATCATAACAACTTATCATCACATCACAATGTCATCGACTGTTGACATCAATGACAACATATTAAAGACAATATGTCCAACAATATCCCCCTTTGTCATTGAGGGAAACACACTAACTTCATACTCAAACTCCCCCAATGATGATGCTTTTCTCTATGAAGTTACTCTCCCCCTTTGACATCAATGGAAAATGGTTTCTCCCCTATTGATCAACCTCTGTATGTCTACATTTTGTTGACCAAAATATGAACTTGGGTAACTCCCCCTACTAATATGCTCTCTCTGCCTCTAACTACTCTCCCCATTTGTTTATGAAAGGGTAGTTTTTTCTGACAAGGTCTCTTCCCCTGTTAATTTACTAACTTCTTATCTCAGTTGATTGGGATTTTTGTGTTCAAATAAGTAGTCTTCTTGATACCAATTTTGTAGTGATACCCATTTGTAGTGATCAAGTMTTTCAAAACTTAATCTAATTACTTTCTTATTTAATAACCAAAATAATCCTCCTGAGTTTTTACTAACTTTCCTTTGTCAAATAGAACAAGAGTATGAATCTTGGATCCTCTCAGAAAAGGAGTTATAGAAAAAATGACATACCTTGTTGAATTCTGGCTTATTCTATAGAGCGAACTTGTAGATAATTCCCCACACGTAATATTTGTTGTATGGATATGAAAATGATACATAGAATACTACAGACTGTACTCTAATAAATACATTTGGTCTTACTAAATTTGGATATGTTATGAAGAAGTTATGACATTTTTACCCGAAATAGTTGTTTTAGACTAGTTTCGGGACTAACTACAAACCCTATTTTCCACAGAGTGTAACTCCAAAAATACAATGAACCACAAGCTCAAATTTTTATCACAGATACTTGGATATGTTTCCTCAACGACCTCCCAATTTCATGGTCTGAATCATTCTAGAAAAACATTTTATTGCGAAAATGGTGAGATTACCTGTAAATAACATACCTTAGAAAGCATCATCAAAAGATTTTGTCCTCCCTTTAATTTTGACCTTCTTTACTTCACCTTCCCTCTGAAATCTGGCTTAGATATCCTTTGGTTACCTCAGTCACTTGTATATATTCAATATTCTCAATTGTTATTAAAATGATAGAGCTTTGCCTCTTATTTATACTTTCATGTAGCTTCCTCAAGGGGTTACCTTATAACCATCTTAACCCACTTTTCTTATTTTAGGGCTAACCCACTTCTAAACACTTGTCCACTTAGTAATTTCTCCATTAACTTTATTATTTAAATATTTTCTTTTGTATCCACTTTGACTTATAGTACACTCATCACTTCACTTTATTATTTAAATTACCTTCTAACCATCTTAACACACTTTCCTTATTTTAGGGCTAACCCACTTCTAACCATTTGTCCACTTAGTAATTTCTCCATTAAATTTGTTATTTAAATAATTTATTTTTTATCCACTTTGACTTATAATACACTCATCACTTTACTTTATTATTTAAATAATTTCTGTTTTGTAACCACTTTTCCTACTTTGACCTTTTGGGGCTTCTAGATGACTCATGAGGGTTCTCCAACTTCACATGGCCATAACTCTCTAACCGTGAGGAGTTATGTGACGTTTCACATACCATCAGAAATGACATGACATGTACTATCCATCTAGAATAGTATTACATGCAAATATATCAAAAATCATACCATTATCCATCAAACAAACTTGATTCCATTACCCAAACCATTGTGCTACCATAATTCACTACCAAACTTTCTTCAAGGGTTGACATCAATGACAACCAATCCAATTAATCAACAATCTCCCCCTTTGGCATTGATGGAAATACTCTGATGCAATACTGAAATCATGTCACTCATGCTCCCTCTATGACCATCGCTGCCTATGGAACCATGCCTTTATGATCTGCATCTGATAAATCTCTCCCCCTTTTTCATCAATGAAAAAGGTATATTTCCATTCGGGGCTGCTCCCCCTAGCTGAACTGTCCTTGGGGATACTCCCTCTAACTGAACTCTTCCTAAAACTAGTCCCCCAACCTGAACTATCCTCTTTATGGTTCTTCCTTGTGTAAATCCAAGACATATAATATAAACATTCAAGTGGAATTCATTTTGGAGTAGAAATTACTCCGAGTCTTTGGCGAAAATACTCAAAGGCATCCCTTGGAATCCATTTTGTAAATATGTCTACCACTTGTTCTTTTGTGCCTACATATTCAACTCTGATGTTCTTCTCTGCAACCTGTTCTCATAGAAAATGATACTTTATTATAATGTGCTTTGTATTGGAGTGCATCATCGGGTTCTTTAAGATACTTATGGCGCTTGTATTATTACAATAGATTGGAATGAACTCATCATACTCAACTTGTATATTTGTCAAAGTTTGTTTCATCCATAGAACCTGAGTACAACATCCTGCTGCTACAATATACTCTACTTCGACTGTAGATAAAGATACTGATGATTTTTTCTTGCTTATCCAAGATACAAAACACTCACCCAAGTAGAACACTACTCCATTGGTGCTTCGTCGATCATCAATGCAACCTTCCCAATCTGCATCTTTGTAGGCAATATGTGATAAATCCTTTCCTTTTGGATACCATAATCCAAACTCTTCTGTTCCTTTGAGATATCTGAAAATACTCTTCACTGTTAATACATGTGATTCCTTTGGTGCTGCTTGAAATTTTTCCACCTATCCAACTGCCTACATTACATCTGGTCTAGATGCTGTCACATATAGTAAGCTACCAATCATTGACCTGTATTGCCTCTGGTCTGTATACTTCGAGTTATCATTTTTGCTCAACTTGCAACTGGTTTGCATAAGAGTGGTAACTGGTTTGCAATCTTCCATTCTGAACCTCTTTATCATTTCTATGATATACTTACTTTGAGAAATAAAACTTCCTTGGTTGATTTGATGTATCTGAAGACCTAGAAATAAGGATAGTTCTCTAAGTAATGAAATTTCAAATTCATTCTTCATATCCTTTGCAAATTTCTATCTTAAACTATCATCGATACTTCCAAAAATAATATCATCAATATAAACTTCAATTAATAAAATACCATCTTGAGTTATCTTGATGAAGAGGTTGTTGTCTGCACTTCCTTTTCTTGAACCCTTCTTCATATTTTTCTTCTTCTTCGTAAAGATGTTCCACTGAATCATTTTCTTCTTCTTTTAATTCTCGTCCACTTGTTTCATCAATTGTTACATTGATGCTTTCCACAACTCTTTTCAAACTCAGATTGTAACACTTGTATGCTTTCCTTGTACTTGAGAAACCAACAAGTACTCCTTTGTCCATACTAGAGTCAAACTTTCCCATTCTGCCTTCTTCTCTTTTGATGTAGCATTTGCTTCCAAATACTCTAAAGTGCTTCACATTTGCTGGTTTTTCTTTCCATAGCTTGTATGGATTTTTATCATTATTGTTTCTGAGAATTACACCATTTTGAATGTGAATTGTTGTATGCACCGCATGTGTCCAGAAATATCTGTCAATTTGGAATCCATTAGCATTGTTCGAACCATTTCCTGTGTAATTGTCATCCATTATGATAATGTTCCTTTGTCTCTGAACCACTCTCTGAACCAATCTATGAATCCATGAATCCATGAATCCATGCTCTCATCCACTATCATATATATGTCCAAATCTGCTAAGTGTTCTTGTGAATCCATCTCTGTCCATACTGTCCAAGACTCTACTGCACAATTGTCCATAATGCTGACCCATTTATCACTATACTATTATGAAGTCCTTACTACTACAACTGATTGTACTTCAACTAACTGACTGCTATGGATATGTCTACTCAAACTTTGCAAGCTGCTCAAAGGATGGTTCTTTGGTTTGTCACATCTACCACATAGACTCCCCCTGTCTAATATTCATAGTACCTGGGAGTCTCTAAGACAGATGGCTCAGAAAAATTCCTGCTCTGATGTGTATTCATCATCATCTTCATTGGTAGATTCATCATTTCTCTATGCTCTGGCATATTTCTTTTTCTTTGTATATTTTTCTTCATCTCCTTTTATTGCCAATCTTGCGATCTATGGGACCTGGTATTTGTTCACATGTTCTTTGTGTTTTTTTATCCATACTTTCTTATATATGATATCATTGTTCTCTTTCATGGAAGTATCGATTATGCTTCTACAATCACTAGCTATGTGTCCATAATTATGACATTTGTAACATTTAATGTTACATGGGACCACATAGGCATTTCTTACTTGAACATTTCTTTTATAATCCATGCAATCTGCAACCTTATGTCCAAAATTAGTACAATAAAAATAATGTCCATAAAAGAAACTTGCATACCTGGGAGTGAGTGATCTTCTTTGTGGTGTAGTCCTTCTGAATTTCTGCTTTCACTGATCATGATCATGATTGAATCTTCTTTGTGGCTTGATCATGGATGGTCTTCTTTAAGATGTATCTTCAATAGTTTTCTTAGATTCTGGTTGACCATGATTCATTCCTTTGAGTACTTCTGCATAACTCTTTCTATTTTCTTCATTCTTTTTTTCTAGCAACCTAGAGTGCTTCTCTTCATTCTCTATAACTTATGTGGATGTTTCTGTCTCTTCAACATTCTTGTTGAGCTTGATGATTTTACTTCTCAATGTGACAACTTCTTCTTCAAGCTTCTCAACCTCTTCTTCTTTATTCATTATCTGAGACTTCATGACTTATTTTGTTCTTTTCGCTTCTTCAGCTAATTTTTTATTGTGATTATTTCTTCTTCAAGTCCTTTCTTTTTTTGACCAAACTCTTCCTCAAGCTGGTTTAGATCGGAATTTCTTTGCTTAAGATGATCTGTCAATATATTCTCTCTCATTTATGCTTCTTCCTTCTGTGCTGCTATGTTGGAGTCAAATATTGCTTTTGATATTCAAGATTCTCTTCGATCTTTTTGGCATCTTCTAGATGAGTTCTTAAGTTTTCAATGACCTGTTGGGCTTCTTAAAAAATGTGAACACTTTCCTTTTGTTTCCTCAATTCTTTCTTGAGTGACTTATTTTCTTCTTTTAGTTCATCTAAAACATTAATCAACTCCGCTTCATAATTGTCTTCCTTTTCAATTAGTTTTTCTGTCTCATTTCCTGCATGGCATTCTATTTCAAGATGTCCATGTTTTTCACAATTAAATCAAAACAACATACCTCTAGTGATTATGTATTCCTCATCTTTTGAATCTGTTTGACATGGTGAACATAATTCTTCTTGATTTATATCTACATCTCCTTTGACATTTTTTGAATCTGTGATGGGTGAAGAATATATGCCATGCAACTTATCCCAAAGTTCTTTGGCTGATGAACATTTACCAACCTTTTCTCTTATCGGATTAGGTAATCCTTCCTAGATGACATCCATTGCTATTTTGTTATTCTTCTTCAATTCCTTCTTGGTTGCAGTCTTTTCCCTTTTTGAACTATCATATCCTGTAATGACTGATAGCCAAATATAATACCCCCGTGCCTGTAAAAATACTTTCTTCCTTCCACTCCATAACTCATACTTTAAACCATTCTGATGATTAAACAATGGTACTTCATTCTTAGAATAATCCATGATCTCCTTCTAGTGGTTAAATTGTTTCTTGAAAGAACCGACAATAATACCAATTGTTGGATTACTAAGAGGGGGGGTGAATAAGTAATAGAGGAATAATCATTTTTAATGACAAAATGCAAGTGTTATATCAATGTAGCATTATCATCCAATAGTTGCAGAGTAAATAAACAATGAACAAATGAGAAATCATACACATACACAATACACCAATGTTTTTA
>JZKD02S0877638.1:0-11646 GCA_000966675.3 Picea glauca
GTGGAGTACATAATCTTTGCTTCATTCAGTTTTTCACTGAAATACGTGACTGACCAATTGTCTTGGCTCAAGACTGCTCCAATGGAAAATACACTCGTGTCACACCTGACTTGAAATGTCTTGCTGAAATCTGGCCAAAGGAGAGTGACACCCTTGGAGCAAAAAGTGCATCTTGAAGGGAACGTCACATAATTAAATATTTGAGTCAAAGGCGAGTGGCACCCTTGAAGCACAAGGTGCACCTTGAAGGGCATGTCGCGTAAAAAAAAAATGAGTCAATGAATCTAGGCGGCCTAGAAAACCCTGAGCGAATAATTAACCTTGTAAAAATCTTGAGCACTGTTGGATCAATCGATTAATTAATTAACTAAGGATTGTTTTATTAATCATAATCCCTATAAGAATCTAATCCCTTGCAATTAAAAATTTAATTAATCCTAAGTATAAGTTAGTAATAAGACTAAAAGATAAATTTATAAATTAAATAATGAGGGGTTGTTATGCTGCAGAATTTTGACTGGTTTTACTTGTGAGAGTTGGGATACCCAGCTTGAAAGAGAGTGTTGGCTCTACCTTGCAAGGCAAGTTGGGAGCTATAGGATTTATGGTTGTGTGTGTGTGTGGCCCCTTTGCGGCTCAGGGGGCTAAGGGGGAAGAAGAGTACCCCTAGCATTGACTAAGAGGTACCGGTGAAGTCTCTACGGTTAGAAAGAGGGAGGACGGAAGGATTGCCAGTTGACAAAGAACATCGCCAAGCCCAGATCCATCGGTTACGATATTCTCATTGAAATTTGATTTGTAATAGATTGGTTTATGTATATTATCGTTTCCTTTTAATTTTCAGAAACCGTATTAACTCGGATATCGAAATTTCTGAATTTATTGATGTTGTGAGATATGGAACTAGATTTCTATCATGGTTACCTTCAATATATCTGAATGTATGGAAATTTTATTTACAGTCCTACTTCAAAATTTAAGGGATTATAAGGAGTACTTCTCCAAAAATATGTACTAGATCAGGAATTATGTATTGCCTTCTTGTTTCTATTGACTATGTCTTCTTCAACAAATGATCTATATTCATTATCCTTGGATTCAACATGAGATGCATCCCCCGTTCTGCAGTGAGACCTACTATAGTTTTGATAATAGATTTGATTATGCATGTTAAGAATGTAGTTTTGAAAGTTCTCGTTGATAAATTGTGGTGTAAGTTCAATAGCGAAATGACGAGATTTTGAGTGATTAGGTAATCCTGTGTCGCTTTTCTCTTGGGTATTTTTCGTTTATTTTCGTTGGGATGTAAGCCAGCGCTAGAGAGAAAGAATGTGCACCAAGGGAAATGGTGTGCATCTTTGAGTTCCTGGCTCACCCACGGTGCAATTCCAAAGTGTAATATTAGATGATTATTACCAAAAGGTTGAACAAACACCAATCATTTCATTTAACACCCACCTCTATGCATCACTTCCATCAAATCTATTTAGAGATCCAGTTCTGGTTTTATTCAATGTTGAGCCAACCAATTATGTGGATTTGCATCGCAACTTACCCATTGGCAATTCTGGTCAGCACAATTTGAATCGCCCAGTCAATACTAGTGGGTTGGGGAGCATTTTTCCTTTGGCAGTTCCTACCAGCTATAATCATTTTTGCTCAGTTAATGTTTTCTGCGTAAGGTGCTTGGGTATTCATTTGGTCTGGGCTTACGATGACCCTGTAAAAATTTCCTCGTAGAGGAAAACATTTTACCCAGAAAATTTAATTGTTGTAGCTGTTTTTTTCAATATTATTGAGACTTAATCACTAATACATTTGGAGAGACGTTGTCAATTGGATAAGAGCTTCCTATGAAAATAATGATAATGTCCAAAGATGCGTAAATCCCAACTTAAGTCATAACCTTGGAAGACTAAGATGTTTGAATTCGTCCCTGTGAAACGAGACAAGCCCTCAATAAACTATGGATCAATCTTACTTAAACACCCTTTGATGGTGATGAAAAGAGGTTCAGTTTGCTTCAGATATCTTGCTTATGCTTAAGCAGCATGCAACTCACTGGATTAAGGAAAGTGGATATAAGATTTATGGTATTGTATAAATCTCTAAAAGATTAAATTCTTAAATAAATTTAATGAACCGAGTTTAAAAAGAGAAGTGTGTAAATATATGGTCAATATAATAACTGTGTATCATAAGCATAGTGGTAATACACATAAACCCTTTTCCTTGATGAACAAGTTATAAGTATTAAAATTAAATTATTAGTAAATACATGAATTCTTTAGAATAGATAGTAGTCATATGTTTAAAGAAATTGATACATCTAACCTACCATTAAATTAATATGTGTATGTGAATTTAATATGAATATAGTTTTAGTATTATTATATTAAGTGTTTATCTTCCTTAGGAAATCCTTGCCCATAGGGTTATGTAAATTAGTATGGAAGTATTTTCATTACTTTTCAATTGGGTTGATCCTTTATTTATTGCCTTAAATGAATTTATAATGCAGCCTTGTCTTCTAGTATTAAAGTTAAGTTAAGTGTGATTGTGTGGTACCTTGTAGATGGATGTGAGATCTAGTATTGAAATCCTACCGTATTTCTTAATTAAGATAAGTTATTAAAAATGTATTTTAGTTGTACTACAAAAGTTGTAAATGTTGAAATTTGATTGATTAAGCATTTATAATCTCTTGCACCATTTAAAATTAAAATAAGTTGATTATTCTTGCGCTTTTAGAATAAGGATTGACACGTGATTGATTAAGCATTTATAATCTCTTGCGCCAATAAAAATAAGTTGATTACTCTTGCGCTTTTAGAATAAGGATTGACACGTGATTGATTAAGCATTTAGAATCTCTTGCACCGTTTAAAAATAAGTTGATTACTCTTGCGCGTTTAGAATAATGATTGACATATGAAGGATTAAGCCTTTATAATATCTTGTGCCATTTAAAATACAGTGGACTACTCTTGAGCCTTGGAATGAATGTGGATGTATGATTGTTCTATAAATTAGTTAGAATACTTGTGTGCCATGAAATGGATGTTGATGTATGATTGATAAGTTGATGATGACCCTTGTGCTTGAATAATTGATGATTAGGTTGATTGATTTGGTATAGTTGATTTCGGCTTGATTGGATTAGTGGGATCTAGACACCTCCTTGTTCCTCAGAGCAGTCTCTAGCCCTGAGACCTTAAATGGTCAAAATCAATCGAATGAATCATGGGCTTGAGTGTTTCTTATGTGACATGGATGTCCTAACCATGCAGGCTAGGTTGGGCGGGTAGTTCTTTATCATTCAACGATATGGTTGATCATTGTTATATGTTCTTCGGTTTATTATGACGTGTTGAACTATGTCGCTATGTATGTTATATGTTGATTGGGTGTCTCTATAATTTATGTTAATGCGTTGACTTGTGTCATTATTGGTTTCGATGATGTGTCGCTTGTAATTCTTTTAATTATGATGTCGTGTTGTTTATGTGTTTCTATGAATTATGTGTGACGATTCTTTATCCTAACGCAAAAAGAAAAAGTGTACTGTGTTTGTTGTCGTAACGACATGGTCACTACATACAGTATCAGAGCGGGTTCAACCCTGTGACTTGGGATCATTACGCCTTCCAATGTACTAAACACTTGATTAATAACTTATCACGGATTAAAATTGAATTGTGTTCATACAAGTAACCATGGTTAGAGGACGTCATGAAGGTAGACGAAGGGGTGCTAGGGGAGGAGGTGTGATGCCTCCAGTAGTATCCACATCAGAGGGGTCTAACCCCCAAGGAGAAGAGCGAGTCATTGGACAGGAGTAGATTGTCATGGGGGGTGTGGTTAGTTTGATGAGGTCCTTTCAGAGGATTTTTTAGGCCTTGATTAACTGACTAGATAGAAATAAGGCCTGGGCACCTGTACCCCCTGAGGGTCAATAGCACATCCCAGTTGGCAGTGGTAGCATTCACATAGAACTCGAGAAGGTCAAGTTTCCTGAGTTCATGTGTGCCACGGACAACGCAATTGTTGAGGCATGGTTGGAGAACATGGCGATGTGCTTTGCACTTCGCAAATACACCTCCAACATGAAAGTTCACATGGCGGTATTTGAGCTAAAGGGGAGTGCTCTTCTGTGATGGAAAACGCTCCTACCACAACTAAACATGGTCTTTGAAAACATGTCATGGGAAATGTTCGAGGAGCGATTTCGAGAGAGGTATTTATCAGAGGAATTCATTGAGCGCTAGCTCAATGAGTTCAATGCCTTACGACAGGGTGGTCATATGATGTTGGAGTATGAGGCTCGATTCATGGAGCTGCTTAGGTATGCTCCACACATGAGCACGAAGAAGCTGAAGATCAAAAAGTTTGTGTTTGGACTTAACTTCAACATCCATGTGAAGGTGAGGATCCTAATGCCACAGATGTTGCATGACATAGTCCAGAAGGCCCTCATAATAGAAGAAGAGTTGACAAGTGGGGTCAGGGTAGGACTTATGCAAAACCGACTAGACGGACAATGGAAGGTGTGCGACAGCATCAAGCACCAACCATAGATACATCAAGGTATCGAGATACGTCAAGAGGATCCACGTTCACGACACCATGATGACTGGATCCTCAACAGAGGACTCCCTATAGAGGACCACAACATCAACAATAGTTTCGCCCACAAAAACAACAGTTTAAGCCTATTCAGCAGAACAAACCAGGGTTTCAGGCTGGTAGGCCAACAACTTCTACTTCGGGGACCAAGAGTAATGGACAAAAGACTGAATGTTAGACATGTGGAGAGCCACATTACCAGCGAGATTGTCCAGTTGAGAGGGTCAGAGTAGCTAGGTCATTCAGAACCACTACAATTGGATATTTGGGAAAGGCTCACTGAATTCATGCAGCGGTGAATAACTGCCATGTCGAGCACCATTCCACTGTGCTCGAGACGTTAGGTACCATCACCAACCAAACTTTTAGTATTTTGATAGATCTCGATGCTACATAAAGTTTTATTTCTAGTGAAGCGATGAAAAGACTTAAGGTAAGGGCATTCGAACAAGACGAGTTTAGATACGTGGAAATGGCTTTGAGTGCCAAGCAAAAGGTTGGAGGAAAGGTTACAGATTGTCGCATTAACTTGGGATATTTTGTAACAACGTTTGACCTATATGTCGTGATCTTAGGATCTTATGACATCGTGATCGGTATGGACTAGTTGGAATCGCATGATGCGATGCTCAATTGTAAGACGAAATGATTATGTTTGACCGATGATGAGGTACAGACAAGAGCGATTGTGGGAAGAAACCAGGGAGTGTCCCTGAGGTTCATTTCATCCCTACAGCTACAAAATAGCATGTGCAAAGGATGCAATTTATACGCAATCTTGGTGTTAAATGAATGAGGTGAGGAAAAAGGATTGGAAGACCTTCTGGTAGTACGAGAGTTCACTGACGTGTTTCCAAAAGAGTTACCGGGCTTGCCGCCCGGAAGAGAATTGGAGTTTACAATCGACTTGAAACTGGGAACTGAACCGATAGAAATAACGCCTTATCGGATGTCAACACTTGAGTTACAGAAGTTGAAAATGAAACTGAAGGAGTTGTTGGACCTGGGACTTATACGCCCTAGCGTGTCACCCTAGGGTGCGCCTGTTATTTTCATAAGAAAGAAGGATGGTTCGTTCAGACTCTGTATTGACTACCGTCAATTGCACAAGGCAACAATCAAGAACCAGTATATGTTTCCAAGAATAGATGATTTGTTTGACCAAATGAAGGGCGTGACTGTGTTTTCAAAGATCAAATTGATATTAGGATATCGCCATTTAAGGATCAAAGAGGAAGACATTCCTAAGACCATATTCAAGATGAGGTTCAGACATTATGAGTTTATTGTTTTACCGTTTGGACTGAAAAATGCCCCAGGGGTATTCATGAACTTGATGAATGGGGTGTTCCATCAATACTTGGAAAAGTTTGTTCAAGTATTCATTAACGACATATTGATATATTCTCAGAATATGGAAGAACATGATGAACATTTGCACTTGGTACTACATTGTTTATGAGAAAACAAGTTATACGGGAAACTGTCGAAATGCTCTTTTTATCATTCGAGGATTCATTGTTTAGGGCATGTTATCTCCGGCAAAAGAATTGATGTGGATCCAGCAAAGGTAAAGGCTATTATGGAATGTCTTGTGCCGACGAGCGTACCAGAAGTACATAGCTTTATGGGTTTAGCGGGATATTACCGACGGTTCGTTGAAGGTTTTTCGAAGATATCAAATCTGATCATGGAATTGCAGAAAAAAATAATAAGTTTGTATGGACCGAGAAGTGTGTGGAATCATTTCAAAGGCTCAAGGAGATTTTGACGACAGTGTCGATACTAAAAGTCCCCAACATGGACCAGGAATTCTTGGTATGCACAGATGCATCCAATCAAGGTTTAGGCGGAGTATTATTGCAAGACGGTCGAGTAATTGCTTACATCTCAAGGAAATTAAGAAAGTATGAGGAGAACTACGCGACACATGATTTGGATTTATTGGATATTGTGTATTCCCTGAGAGTGTGGAGACATTATCTAATTGGACAGAAATTCAAAATAATAACATATCACTGTGGCTTGCAGCACATTTTTAGTCAAAGTGACCTAAACGCGCAATAAAGCCATTGGTCAGAATTGCTTAGCGAATATGAGTTTGAGATTTCTTACATAAAGGGAACAGTGAATAGAGTGGCAGATGCGTTGATTCGGAGACCGCGCATATTTTCATGGATACCTCTTTAGA
Source organism: Picea glauca (assembly GCA_000966675.3). Taxonomy (NCBI): domain Eukaryota; kingdom Viridiplantae; phylum Streptophyta; class Pinopsida; order Pinales; family Pinaceae; genus Picea; species Picea glauca. Next base: position 6,818 of record JZKD02S0877638.1, read on the forward strand.
CGAATCTTCGAGAAAATATTCTAACAATACAATGCGATGATGATTGGTATAAAGAGGTTAAGAAAAATATCGAACAAGACACCATGTTGGTACCAAAGTTTGAAGGATATGCATTGGACAACAACAGATTGATGAGGTATAATAACTAGATTTACATACCGCCTAATGACGAATTGAGAAGTTTGATCTTAAATGAAGCTCATAGAGCAGTGTCCATGGCTCATCCAGGAGTCACGAAAATGAGGGAAGACCTTAAGCCCTTATTCTTCTGGAAAGGAATGAAGGCGGACATAGTTAGCTACGTGGAGAGATGTCTATAATGTTTGCAAGTGAAATATGAACATATACATCCGACAAGATTACTACAACGACACGCTATTCCAAAATCGAAATGGGAGGTCATTTCGATGGAATTTATTGTTGGATTTTTGCTGACGACAAGGATGAACGACTCAATTTTCATGGTAGTTGACACTCTGACGAAGACTGCACATTTTATCCATGTGTGTACAACATACCAGGCGCCAGACATAGCTAGAGATTTTATCAGCGAAATTGTGAGATTACATGGCGTTCCTAAAAGGATCATATTCGATCAAGGATCGGTGTTTACGGGACAATTTTGGACTAGTTTCCAAGAGGCCTTGGGAACCCAACTTAACTTTAGTACAGTGTATCACTCGTAGATAGACAGGCAAATAGAAAAAACATACCAAATTTTGGAAGTTATGTTGCTTATGTACATGATGGACCAACAAAAGCGTTGGGAAGAATTCTTGCCACTGGTAGAGTTTGTGTACAACAATAATGATCAAAGTACCATTAAGATGAAACCATTTGAGTTTCTTTACGAGCGACCGTGTCAGACGCCATTGAGATGGGATCGACTTGAGGATAGGGTCCTCGTAGAACCAGAAGTGATCCAAGAAGTGAAAGAAAAAATGAAAACGATAAGACAAAGGATTAAAAAATCTCAAGATCGGAAAAAGAGTTATGTCGATGCGCATCGCGTTGACCGTATTTATGAAGTTGGAGACCGAGTTTTCTTGTGGGTGAAACTACACAAGAGCTCGATCAAGTTTGGAAAGGGTGTTAAACTCTCTCCTAGGTTTGTGGGACCTTTCGAGGTTGTGGAAAGGAAGGGGCCTATGGCCTATTGACTAGCCTTTCCTGATTCTTTGAGGTGTATGCACGATGTTTTTCATGTATCTATTTTGAGACATTATAATAGTGATCCTACACATGTGACTGACATGAGTTCTTTGCATGTGTCAGATGAGGGTGCACTCATGGTGGAGCCAATCCGCATTCTGGACCATCACATTTGACAAATACAACGTCGAACAGTCGATCAGGTCAAGGTCTAGTGGGACAATTATATTCCAGACTCGGTTATAACCTGGGAGGATGCACATGATATGCGCCAACAATTTCCATATTTATTTGATAGTTAGATATATATATCTTGTCAGATGCTTTACATACTGCATTTATATATTATACAACTTCGGGACGAAGTTCAAAACAAGAGGGGGTGTATGTAACATCTCGCTCTTGTGAGCACATGATACTGACTTATTCTTTGAGGACACTTGCGTGCAAATGATCCGGTTATAGTATATGGTTATTTGTTTCACTTATGACTTCTTGTGATGATATTGATGGATTATGATTTATGTTGTTTGATATCTATGTATTGAAAGATTATATCGATGAGTTTCCGTTGAGTGTGCAGGACACTTGACAGGTTTAGGATGTCGATGGCATCACTGGACCTCCTTGGACTCTAGACTAAGTCAGGGAGTGGATTGTATTGGTTTGAGTATTTCATTTATTCATATCTGACATATGATCGATTATATTATGATGTTGTTTATCGATCATTGGCAATGTTTCGTTGATGGATGCAGATTGACGATTGCTTGCTAATCTGACTCGCATAAGGAGTAAAGGGGCCATGCACATAGACCAAATATTGAGGGAGAGGTGTGGCAACGTCCTTGTCATAGCCTACTAGCACTCTCGTCGTGGCTCGAATTATAGGTTAATGATTACCTAGTTCGAGAGGTCCACGATGTCGTGAGGGAAAACTGAGACAGTCGTTCATGGAGATTTGTAAGGGGCGCACAATAAGGCAAGGTCCTTATTACTCAGAATCCCTTAGTCTCTCAAAAGGTCGCTCGAATGGAGTGTTGACTCCAGGGGTTAGACGACTACCAAAATCAGTCAAAGGCAAGTGGCACCCTTGGAGCACGGAGTTTGTCTTGAAGGAAACGTCACACAATTAAATATTTGAGTCAAAAGCGAGTGGCACCCTTGGAGCACAAAGTGCGTCTTGAAGGGCACTTCGTGTAAATAAAATTTGAGTCAATGAATCTAGGTGGCCTTGAAAACCCTGAGTGAATAATTAACCTTGTAAAAATCGTGAGCATTGCCGGATCAATCGATTAATTAATTAACTAAGGATTGAATTTATTAATCATAATACCTATAAGAATCCAAGCCCTTGCAATTAAAAATTTAATTAAGCCTAAGTCTAGGTTAGTAAGAAGACTAAAAACTAAATTTATAAATTAAATAATGAGGGGTTATGGGTAAAGTTATGCTGCAGAATTTTTGACTGGTTTTACTTGTGAGAGTTGGGATATCCAGCTTGAGAGATAGTGGTGGCTCTACCTTGCGAGGTGAGCTAGGAGCTATAGGATTTCTGGTTGTGTGTGTGCATGGCCCCTTTGCGACTCGGGAGGATAAGGGGGAAGAAGAGTACCCCTAGCGTTGGATGGGAGGTATCGATGAAGTCTCTATGGTTAGCAAGCAGGAGGATAGAAGGATCTCTTGTTGACAAAGAACATCGCCAATCCCAGATTCATCGGTTACGGTATTCTCATTGAAATTTAATTTGTAATAGATTGGTTTATGTATATTACAGTTTCCTTTTAATTTTCAGAAACCGTATTAACTCGGATATCGAAATTTGTGAATTTGTTGATGTTGTGAGATATGGAACTGGATTTCTAGCATGGTTACCTTCAATATATCTGAATGTATGGAAGTTTTATTCACAGTCCTGCTTTAAAATTTAAGGGATTATAAGAAGTAATTCTCCCAGAATATGTACTAGATCAAGAAATTATGTATTTCCTTCTTGTTTCTATTGACTACATCTTCTTCAACAAATGACTTATATTCATTATCCTTAGATTCAGCATGAGATGCATCCCCCGTTCTGCAGTGTGAACTATTATAGTTTTGATAATAGCTTTGATTACGCCTGTTAAGAATGTAGTTCTGAAAGTTCTGGTTGATAAATTGTGATGTAATTTCAGTAGTGAAATGATGTGCTCTTGTGTAATTGGGTAATCCCGTGTTGCTTTTCTCTTGGGTATTTTTTATTGATTTTCATCGGGATGTAAGCCAATGCTAGAGACAGAGAATACGCACCAAGGGAAATGGTGCACATCTTTGAGTTTCTGGTTGCGCCATCCACTCACATGCGATCCTGAATCCTTTACGTTTTCCATAAGATTGTTCTGTGTTAAGCATAGCATTTCACCCAACACCTTGTGCTTTCTTTAAGAGCTTGCTCCTTATTAAGCATAGAATTTCGCCCAACACCTCTTCGTTTTTCCATAAGAATTTACTCGACGCCATTATTACCTCGTTGTATCATAAGCATAGTGGTAATACACGTAAACCCTTTTCCTATGAAGAGGTTATAATTATTAAAATTAAATTATTAGAAAATACATTAATTCATTAGAATAGATAGATGTAGTCATATGTTTAAAGAAATTGATACATCTAACCTTCCATTAAATTAATATGTGTATGTGAATTTAATATGAATATAGTTTTAGTATTATTATATTAAGTGTTTATATTCCTTAGGAAATCCTTGTACATAGGGTTATGTAAGTTAGTATGGAAGTATTTTCATTACTACTCAATTGGGTTGATCCTTTATTTATTGTCTTAAATGAATTTATAATGTAACCTTGTTTTCTAGTATTAAAGTTAAGTTTAAATTTAAGTGTAATTGTGTGGTACATTGTAGATGGATGTGAGATCTAGTACTGAAATCCTACTATATTGTTTAATTAAGATAAGTCATTAAAAATGTATTTTAGTTGTGCTATAAAAGTTGTGAATGTTGACATTTGATTGATTAAGCATTTATAATCTCTTGTGTCATTTAAAATAAGTTGATTACTCTTGCCCTTTTATAAAAAGGATTGACACATGATTGATTAAGCATTTATAATCTCTTGCGCCAATAAAAATAAGTTGATTATTCTTGTGCTTTTAGAATAAGGATTGACACGTGATTGATTAAGCATTTAGAATCTCTTGTGCCATTTAAAAATAAGTTGATTGCCCTTGCGCTTTTAGAATAATGATTGACATATGATGGATTAAGCCTTTATAATCTCTTCCGCCATTTAAAATACAATTGACTACTCTTGCGCCTTGGAATTAATGTGGATGTATGATTGTTCTAGAAATTAGTTAGAATGCTTGTGTGCCATGAAACGGATGTTGATGTATGATTGATAAGTTGATGATGACCCTTGCGCTTGAATAATTGATGATTAGGTTGATTGATTTGGTTTAGTTGATTTCGACTTGATTGGATTAGTGGGATCTAGACACCTCCTTGTTCCTCAGAATAGTCGCCAACCCTGAGACCTTAAATGGTCAAAATCAATCGAATGAACCATGTGTTGGAAAATTGGTTGTTGTCGTTGATGTCAACCTTAGTCATGGGTTTTTCACCGCAAGATTGATGAAGGTATTTGGACATGAAGGAAAATGCACATGAAAATACAACA
>JZKD02S0877638.1:20495-30797 GCA_000966675.3 Picea glauca
CCAGATATTAACATGTGACAATCCATCATTGCTTTATATTGAATTGGTTATATATATATATATATAACCAATTCAATATAAAGCAATGATGGATTGTCACATGTTAATATCTGGAGTTGTGACTTGTCAAGATGTAATTGGGTCATTTGGAGGTACTATCTACCATATCAGCTGTCAACCATCATGTGTCACTTGTTAATATCTAGAGTTGCCACTTGTCAACTTGTGAGACTTCCACGTGTCTCTATCAGAGCCTGCTACATGTCTCTTCGGGGTTGACTTTAATTTTGATCATCCATAACTTTTACATACGAACTTCGTTTGATGAACCATTTGCGTCATTGGAAATATGACGACGTGTTCTTCGTATTGATGCCATTTTCTCAAACCTTTGATATGGTTGAATTTTGAGCATTGTTTACCCTTCCTGGATCTCTGTGAGTGTTTCGGATCCTCTTGGACCGCTGTGAGAATTCCTAGATCCTCTATTTTCTCTATTAATTCCCCTGGATTGCCACATGTCAATATCTGGAGCTGTCACTTGTCAAGATGTAATTGGGTCACCTGGAGGTACTATCTACCATATCAGTTGCCAACAATCATGTGCCATTTGTCAATATCTGGAGCTGCCACTTGTCAACTTGTGAGACTGCAACGTGTCTCTATTAGAGCCTGTCACATGTCTCTTCAAGGTTGACTTGAACTTTGATCAGCCATAACTTTTACATACGAACTTCATTTGATGAACCATTTGTCATTTGAAATATGACAATGAGCTCTTCGCATTGATGCCATTTTCTCAAACCTTTAAGATGGTTTAATTTTGAGCATTTTTTACCCTTCTTGGATCTTTGTGAGTGTTTCAGATCCTCTTGGACCTCTGTAAGAATTCCTAGATCCTCTAGGATCACATGTATAGGCGATTCTTTTGTTAAAAAAAGCTATGTGTGTCTCTTTTTTAGGGGGTAAGTTTAATGAAACTGCCTAAACATAGTCCCATAGGTCCTAATTAAGGATACAATATTTAGTTAATTTTTAGACCAATTGAAAATCCAAGTTTTAAACTCTATTCCAATGTTATAACTCTCGCATGCAATATTCAATTCACAATTTCTAAAAAGACAAAACCCTAAAGGGAATTTCAAGTTACAAGTTTCTTATCTATAAATTGAACTTTCTAGAATTACATACCTTTTTCTAATGGCTATAAAATATCCTCCCTTAATGATTATTTAAGTCCAAGATTGTTCCAAGTATTACCCACAATTCTCCTTCTCCAAATATAAAATTAGTGTATAGGTTAACCACCTTTCCTACTCCAAATGGGTAATCTTCTTCCCGACCTATGATCCATGGGTTGCAATAGATTGTATCAAGAGAACATAAAACTATAAATTCAAATTGTGTGGATCCTCTAGAGAATATGAGGTCCCCACCTCCAAATTACAAAACCAATTCTTCAGACCAAACTCAACACCAATTAACCAAGAAAAATCTAAACATTATGCCAACCATCTAGTGTCATGGAGCAAAAGCTGAGCTTTCAATCCCAGACCTCTTTTATTATGCATCCTTTGAGGCTCACTATCATTTTTCCATCTCAAGTAAAATACTATTTGTTTCAATTATTAATTTCATATTATTCACGCAACCATGTGTCAATCCATGCATAAGTAATTGTTTTATTTAAAATGTAAAATAGATATTATTCATCACATCCCAATATCTTGTTCTATTTTTACTCTTTTCTACTTCAATAAAATCACTTTATTTCGATTTAACTCACCCTTTTCTAACTGCATTTCAATTTCGAATTATAAAGTAAGTCATATTTCCCTTTTTCTTACAAAAATATGGAGAAATATATATGATCAACCAAACCAATTTTGTAATTCCATTCGATCTTCCATGCTAAAATAAAATGCATATGTCAAAGAATACCTTTCTCCCAAAGAATACATAAGCCGATACCAAGGATTCCATTCCTCTACATACTCTTCAATTACTACATGATAGTGTGAGTATACGCATCCATTCATCTATATACATAGAAAATGTCATGGGATTTTTCCCCTCTTTTACATTAACTAAAGGAAACAACATGGATATTATGATATGGGTACTTTGTTTTTACATCGTCATGCAAAATATAATAGCCTCCTTTTATAATTCCAACACTTATGATTTGTGGTCCTCTCTCCTAGCATGTGCAACACTTATGATTTGTGGTCCTCTCTCCTAGCATGTGCAACACTTATGATTTGTGGTCCTCTCTCCTAGCATGTGGTTGAGAGGGTCGTATTTGGTCAACAATTGAGGGAATATTGATAGAGAGTCGAGATAAAGGAAAACCATAATTGGGTGTACCAAGTGCCAATGCATACATTGATTGAAATGTTGTTATACTTTCATTGCGAAATATGCTTCCCAACCATAATACAAGATAAAAAGGGAGAAAAAACAAAGGTTAAAGTAGAATGGTTGCAAAGGTTTTCAGTGGGACTAGTTTTTTTTCATTTCTTGGCAAGACGAAAGGGAAATTCCTAACAAAGAAGGGCAGTTTTTAGCAATGGTTTAACACCTGGTATTCCATGCCTAGATAAGTGTTGGAGGATGATCATTTTATATAGATACACTTACCCTAATTAGATATTTTCAACACAATTATATACCATAACTACATACCTTCAACATAATTAGATGTTAAGTACCTCAATAGATCTACAAATATACTTCAAAAATAACTCTTAATATCAACAATAACAATAACACAATAATGTAGACAAAATCCTTGAGGTAGGGTAACACCATATATTAATCCTTATGAAAGGATAAACTCTTCAAGCAATCTTTGCTTGTACAATAATAATATTCTTCACTATGCTCCAATATATTTCTTACACTTATTTTTATAACATTCTCTATCTTCTAGGGACATTCTAGAGAAGGAATCTTCTAGAAAACATATTTATTATATATAGTCTTATTTAATAATATAGTGGACCTAGTCCACCTTACATTGAATGGTCTCCATTAATAATACATAACCACATTCTCATTGGGAACCTCCCTAGGTACCAAATATTACCTCCCTAGGTATACTACATTAGATACCTTATTCACACACCTTTAGCATAATTAAAATTGACAATACGTTTTTTTTTTAATTACACCAACTCATAATACAAAGTTTTAAATCTACCAAAGTTTCAACTTAACAACCTATCTCAACCATTAAATTGTAAGACATCAAGATAAAAATATATTTATTAAACCAACAAATAAAACAAAAAATTATCTTATCATTCTATGAATCGTAATGTAAATATAGAATCGATTATAAATAGGAGTATATTGATTACTCTTTATATCTATTAGGAGGTTGTTCAATTGTTTTAAGTGAAAGGATGTTGAATGGATTAAATGGTCAAATAGGAGATCTTTAAGTGAAAGGATGTTGAATGGATTAAATGGTCAAATAGGAGATCTGCAAAGTGAGTGATGAATTCTAGGGTTAAAAACCCTCTTAAAACAACATGTTTTGCTTGTGAGGAAGGAAGATCAGAGGAGGTACATGAAATATCTAACAAGAAATGGATTCTATCAAGTGAAATCAATTTAGAGGTAACCATATCATAAGACAAAGGTAAGGTTTTTCAATATGCTAAGGTGGTATTTTTCTTAGATGATAATCTCAAGAACCTAGTCTCAAAATTCACCTTGAGGGTTTTAGAGAACAACCAAAATGTTACAAACCAAATGCTTAAGATATTATAAGAAACCGAAACTACACACAATGCACACCAATGTGGGTGTGGAGAAAAAATCCAATATAGATAAGAGAGATGAGATACATAATAACTTCTTAAATAATAGGAGATCCTCCTCCAAATACCCAAATATATTCATACATCTAAATCACAAGTTCTGAATAATGACTACATGATCTCTATATATAACTATTTACAAATTGCACATGTAGCCCCTATATTATTAGGTTGACCCTATTACATATACATGTACACATTACATATATATTTAACCCCATATATGCCCCCCCTTGGGGTCATATAATATACAATTAGCCACATATATGATTGGTGGGTAGGAACATTATAAGCAATGGTTTAACACATGGTATGTCATGCCTAGATAAGTATTGGAGGATGACCATTTTCTAGACAGACACTTACCCTAACTAGACACCTTTAACACAATTAGATACCATAACTACACACTTTCAACGTAATTAAATACCTTATTCACACACCTTTACCATAATTAGAATTGACAATAAGATCCTTTTTTTAATTACACTAACTCATAATACAAATTTTATATCTACTAAATTTTCAACTTAACAACCTCTCTCAACCACTATAAATTGTAATCAATTAATATTAAAATATATTTATTAAACCAACAAAATAACACATAAACTTACCTTATCATTTTATGAATCATAATGTAAATTTACACTAACTAATAATACAAATTTTTATATCTACTAAATTTTCAACCTAACAACCTCTCTCAACCATTAGGAGGTTGTTCAATATTTGTAAGTGAAAGGATGTTAAATGGATTAGTAATATTCTACTAAAAAGAAGGGTCGAATAGGAGATATGGAATGTGAGGGACGAATTCTAGGGTTAAAACCCTCTTAAACAATGGGTTTTGGTTGTGAGGAAGGGAGATCAGAGAGAAGTACAAGAAATATCTAATAAGCAATGGGTTTTATCACGTCTAAAATTGATTTAGAAGTAAACATATCATAAGACAAAAGCAAGTTTTTTCAATATATTATGGTGACATTTGTCTTAGGTAATGATCTCAAGGATCTAGTTTTAAAATTTACCTTGAGAGTCTTAGAGCATTACTAAAATGTACCAATCTAGTGTCTAGTTGGTATGTTTTTTCTTGAGGTTTAGGTAGGTAGGGAGGTGATCAATTTTTCGTTGGCAAGGAATTTTCAAGGTATAGGAGAAGGCTTTGTGGGAAGGTTTGTTTCACTCTATGAAAGGGTCGAATACTTACTACTGGAAAGATCCATACCTTATCACTAAAACTGGAAACACCCATTATCACACTCTGTGAAGCATAATAATTATTACCTTAGAGGATAGGGTATCAAATTGGATACTAAAAAGGATAAAACACCCATTATTGCAGTCAGTGAAGGGATAATTATTACTTTGTATGTCAAGGTATCAAATTGACAATACAATCCATTATTAAAAAGGTACAAGCCGCTTGTGTGGCCATTAATCCATTATTGAAAGAAAGGAAAAAATGTAGTGTTATGATTCGTATGTGATTATAGCTTTCTTTATAATATATTTTACTTTTATAGTAGTTCTCTCTCGAGTAGCAGAAGTCCAAAATAATTTGGTAGGTAGTTTTTTAAATTATTGTAGAATAATTTACATGACAACCTCGTAGCTCATCAATATTTAAAAGATGAATATAATGATATTAATATTTCAAAGAGTAATATAATGATATAGATACTGCCGGTGAAGGCGGAGGTCATTCAATTCTTAAATCCATAAACTTACTTCATAAGATGAGGTCCGAGAAGACCGTGGACCTTTCCAAACTAACTATGAAGATATCTAGTATTAGAGGATTTCTTCTTTTCCAAGGTTCAACGTGTGAAGATCCTCCACAATGCTGCCATGTTGGTCATTGCATGCAATTGTGGCGTTGTGGAGCCAAGCCATCACCTCTGGTTTAACTTGAGTATTACTATAAATATTCCTTTGTTTTCATGTTGCTAATAAATATTCCTTTGCTTTCATGTTGCTAAGATGCATGGTAGAGTTAGAATGAACTCTGAAATAAAGTCAGCATTTTATATAACTTAATTATAAGTATAAATCTTCATTATGATGAGATTAAATAAAACTCTTAAATAAAGTCATAATTTTGTTGTTTGGTGAATACTATGCATAAACCTTCAGGCAGGTTAATGGTGTTGCTTCTTACCTGACACAAAAGGTTAGTCGTCATCTCTCACTCGATATAGAAGGTTAGTTGAAAATTTCAAACCAATAATTTCACATAACAGAGTAAAATAAAAATTAAAAGATATGGGGTGAACTTTGATCCACTTATGTGTAAACGCTAATGTTTATATGCTTTTGAAATCTATTCAAGAAAACCATAAAATATTAAATACGAAAAGGTATTTTATTTTTATTTTTAATTTTTTTTTCTCTGTGTGGTCACACTGTCGTTTCATAAAGAATTGACTTTGGGAGCATATAGTACAAGGCCCCAACCCCATAGCTAAAAACTAAATGTATATAGCATTTGGTATCAAGTAATGTTTAATTAAATAATGGGACGAAGAAATAAATGTAAAATAAAATTCACCTTTATTTTGCAGTCCATTCAATAATTCAATGGAATTACAAATAAATTTATGTCAATATTTACATATAAAGAATGTCAAAAGAGGTATATTTGATATATAGTTCCAGTTTCTTAAGAGTTTTTCAGAGTGTTGAATCCATTTATGCATTCAAAAATGCAATTTAAATAACATAAAATTGCAATTTCACCCAAATTTGTTTTATTGAATTCTAATGAAAAAATTCAAAACCGAAATCTAGTGAAAAAATTCAAAAAGTTGAATGTTTAAACAAGATGATGCCAAAAAGTAGAAGGTGCAAAAAAACATGAATAGTTTAGTATTATGGTAACAAATAACTAGAGATTAACTTATTCTTTGCATGCCATGGATGGCCACTTTACCTTCTATTTTCCACCCATGAAACATGAAGCTAGAGAAATAAAGATTGATTTAGTTTTTGCAGGCCATGGGTGATCACTTTGCCTTCTATTTTCCACCCATGAAACATGAAGCTAGTTGTGTTGTGTCTTAATTAGATCACAATATAAAGGTGGGTGGAGATCAAGAACAATTACTTCTTTTTGTTTTGGTGGTGGATGATGACCCTTGATATATAACAAAGAGAACCACACATTAACTATTATGCAGACGAGAGGGGCTTGTCCCACCCTGCCCGTTTTTTTCAAAACAAATTGTTTTTTCAATTGAATATAAATTAACAAGAAAAATATAAGAATGTAAGGATTTTATAAATTAGGGTATTAAATATAAATAAAGTCTTTTTAAAAAATTAGAGAATTCATAAATTTAATAACTTGTAACTTTTAATTCTTAAAAAATTCATATTAATTTGAGAATCTAATTTATAAATTTTGTGAAACTTTTTCCCAATTATAAAATGTAACTTGAAAAACAAAAACGCTAATATTTTTTTCAACCAAATATAAATGAGATATTTATGTTAAATGTAATATTAAATATATACTTTAAAATATGTATTTGATAAATTTAATTTTTATTTAATTTTTTAATAAAATTATTGATTAAAAATTATAATTTAAATAATATTAAATTTAAATTTAATAATTTGATATTTTTAATATTTTTTTATTGAACATGGAAACCTTGAGAAAGTGGATTCAATAATATATATTAAAAATATATAAAAAAATATTTTAGATTACAATATATCAAAATAATGATAAAACTGAAGGTCATCCAAATTACTAATTTAATTTGTATTAATAATTATATGAATATATTTAATACAATATTGAAAGTTTAACATCCATAAAGATTCGATTAGAAAAAAAGAAACAAAATTGAAAAATACATATATAAAGTTTTAACATCCTTTAAAATTAACTTTTACATATATAAACTTCAAACATCTTTGTAAATTTGAAGCATTATTCTTGTTTTGATTAGAAAAAGATAAATAGTGCTACTCTTATAATATGAAAATACAATAAAAGTCAATGATATGGTTGGTTGATATCAACAACAAACTAGAGCAAATGCTTTCCCATGGATACGGTATTGATTTATTCTACTTTCATGTTTAGTCTTGCCTTGAAGAAAAACAAACATGCATTAATTTTTTTTCATATCCACATCTATAAAGTAAAGTGAGTAGTATTAAATATTTTTACTTCAATAATTTTTAAAATAATATTTAGCTTAGTTTAGTCTTTTCTTTATAGTGGTATTTTAAATAAATATAATGAAAATATTTGTAATAAATTATGTATTTGTAATAATGGAATAAAAATATTTGTATAAATATTTACATTTATAATATTTGTAATAAAAATATTTACATTTTAATTTAACAAAATTTTAATTTAAAGCTCTCTATTTAGGAAACTAGTTCCCAAGTTCCCATTTTCTTGATGTTGAAGCTCCCAAAAATCTTCGTTTCATAAATATGAAATTTATGAAACTATGAATTCCTTCGAGAATTCCTGTGCAACTATGAAATTTTCATAAATATTGATTTCGTAGAAATGGTTAATACACTAATGTTAAATAAACGGTTCTTATGTAACACTTGTATGGATCTTGACTGATGATTTTCTTTGTTATGATGCTAATTCGAGAGGCTCTTAGGATTAGAACATTGTCCGCGCACTTGGTGGGATCCATTAAGAGTGCACACTAATCTATAATTGAAGCATGTTAGTTGAAATGAGTTTCTCGATAGATGTCATAATTTTCCATACATGCATAGGTTCGCATGGATATGGATATAGGTTATAGGTTTCTTATCTATTATTATACCTGCAGTGCCATGGTATATAGTATTGGATAAACATTCTATTTTTATTTTTTTTTAAGATTCAAATTTATTTATTTCTCATTTGCTTGGCGGATGAACTTGGAGTCTTATTCTCGAGTATGCACAATCTTCTCGGCATTGAGGAAGGTTTGGAAGGTTTTTAATGTTAAATTTATTTACATTTCCTTCCATTAACACTTGGAATTGTCATTTAAAGAACTTGACATAGAATTAAATTAAAAGCATTCCTATCTAATTAATTTCTTGATCTCGCATTTTGGCGTTGGCTTCTGAAGACGCAAACATAGAATTAAAGTAAAAGTTGGCCTTTCTTGATCTCGCATTTTGGCGTTGGCTTCTAAAGACGCAAACATAGAATTAAAGTAAAAATTGGCACCATCTTCGAAGGCCACGAGTTATCTGAGTTATTTACATTTATTTCTATTGAAATTTTCCATTGTCATTGAAAGCCACTGACATAGAATTAAACACATTCAAATATAATTAATTAAAAATTTACTAAAGTGGCATTTGGAATCACGCTAACATATGGTTAAAATTAAAATTGGCACCATTGTAAGAAGCCACTAGTTATTTAATAATTGTGCATGTATATCATACCTTGGCTTTTTCAGCATCACCCTAGCCCCTAGCCTCACCTTTCTTAGACTTAAAGCAGGCCAAAGTCTCAGCATTGCCCCGGCCTCACCTTTCTTTTCTTCATCTACAAGAAGGACAAAGCCAAGCATTGCATTTGAGAAGCATATGGAATGTTGGGTATGTGTTATATTCTTTGCATGTGTGTGTGTGGGTGCGTCAGGTTCGACAACTGCGTCTGACGATCCCTCCAGCAATGCTCTTTGTGTCGTGTGCATCGGGCGCTTTCCTAGGGGGGTCCCAGGGGGGCAGGTATGGCCCCCCCTGATTACGCGCAGCGTTCGGCACTGGGCGTTATCCCAAGGTCGATGGGGTTCAGGGTAGCGCCCCAAAAAAAATTTGGGGGCGGTTTACTAAATTAATCCCAGATTAAGGGATTAGGGTTTTGGTATCTACAGAATACATAAAAACATTGTATATATTGTATGGTGAATGGTGAAATTCGATAATGAATATAAGAAAGGTTTTCCCAGTTGAGGGTTTCCGGTATAAAATCTCTGTGTACTATGTGTATGAGCCATTGATTAAATTTTGTTTTGCTTAAGAATATATATGCATTTCTTTACTTCACAGGTTTAAAACTTACATGTGGTATTAGAGTTCATTTTTGGCTTCAGAGGGATGTCTTTGTTGTTGAGGGTTTGGCTCGGTCTTGATAGATCAAGTTTATCTTGGGTCTGTGATAAACTTGGGTTTAGTGGGAGCTTTTGCAGTTGTGATTTGAGTGCAGAAAGAGGAATGGAAAGCTATTCTAGAATCGAGAAAGAGAAGTTCAACGGTAAAAACTTTGAGCTATGGAAGCTGAAGATGGAGGACCTTCTTGTAGACAAAGAACAATGGATCGTTGTGGATCTTGGTACACAACCTACTAGTAAACCGTCTACTAGCACACAAGCTACTGGTACACAACCTACCAATACACAAACTACCAGTACACCACCTATTGGTATGTCGAAGGAAGATTGGGAGAAGTTGGACAGAAGAGAAAGGAGTACTATTCGACTCTGCC
>JZKD02S0877638.1:32462-50633 GCA_000966675.3 Picea glauca
ACTTCATTCTGGGAATGGAGATTAAAAGAGATCGTGCAAACAGGAAACTCTGGTTGAATCAGATAAAATATGTTGAGATGATATTGCAGAGGTTTAATATGCATGGAAGTAAACTGGTCAAGGTTCCTATTCCTATAGGTGTAAACTTATCTGCATATCAGTGTCCCAAGACACGGGAAGAAGAAGAGGACATGTCCCATGTTTTGTATGCTAGTGCAGTTGGCAATTTGATGTATGCAATGGTCTATAATAGACCGTACATTGCACATGCAGTGGGATTTTTGAGCATGTATATGTCAAAACCATGGAAGGAGTAATAGACAACACTAAAGAGGGTCTTCAAGTATCTCCGTGGCACTACCAGTTATAGATTGTGCTAGCAAGGAAGACCAGGATTGGACAGAGTGGTGGACATACATGGCTTTGTTGATGCAAACTAGGCCGGAGATCTGGATCATAGAATATCTACAAGTGGGTATGTGTTTAACCTATTTGGAGGAGCAATCAGTTGCATGAGAAAAAGACAGGTTGTAGTGGCACTCTCAACTACAGAAGTTGAATACATGGCAGCCACTCATGCAAGCAAGGAAACAGAATGGTTACAAAGATTGTGTTCAGGTATTGGGTTGGTACAACAAGCAGTGAGATTAGATTGTGATAGTCAGAGTGCAATATTCCTGGCAAAGAACCCATCTTATCATTCAAAGACAAAGCATATTGATGTTTAGTATCACTTTGTGAGAGACATGGTTGAGGAAAAGAAGGTGTTGCTGGAAAAGGTTGACAATTTGAAGAATGTTGTAGATTAATTGACAAAGTCTGTGAGCACAGAAATGTTCTCCTAGTGTAGAGTAACAATGGGCATTGTTTCCCTGGATTGTTAATTATATAATCCCCTGGACCCCTGGATGCAAATAAAACAACAAGTGGGAGAATGTTGGGTATGTGTTATATCATTTGCATGTGTGTGTGTGGGCGCGTCAGGTTCGACAACTGCCTCTGACGATCGCTCTAGCATTTCTCTTTGTGTTGTGTGTGTCGGGTTCTTTCTTAGGGGGGTCCCAGGGGGGCAGGTATGCCCCCCCCCTGGTTACGCGCGGCAAAAAAAAAATTTGGGCGGTTTTTGCTATTTTTAGCGGTTTATTAAATTAATCCTGGATTAAGGGATTAGGGTTTTGTTATCTATGAAATACTTAAAAAAAATGTATATATTGTATGGTGAATGGTGAAATTCGATAATGAATATAAGAAAGGTTTTCCCGGTTGAGGGTTTCCAGTATAAAATCTCTGTGTACTCTGTGTATGTGCCATTGATTACATTTTGTTTTGCTTAAGAATATATATGCATTGCTTTATTTCACAGGTTTAAAACTTACATGGAATGCCCAAGCACTAGCATAGGATTTCCTCCCCTCAAATTCTCCCTCTTCTTCTTTTTCTTTTGCTTTCTCGGTATTAAAACATGACATATATGTTGGAAATAGTAATTGCAAGTTGGTGAGCTTTACGTCTCCGTTGATTTGTCTATCAGTTTGTCAGTCATCAGTATGAAATTTCAATTTATTTAGTTTTCCTCGTATGTTCATGAAAACGCAATTTTGTCAGTCGGAAAGCAGGGGAGTTAATTAATGAAGTCAATCTTTATCTTTCTCGAGTACAGTTAAGTAGTTGAGATTCAGTCGAATTTATTATCTCCTTTAATGTTGAGTTAATTTTACTTCTATAGGAATTCTCAGTCACAGTCCTTATAAGTATGAGTCTATAGTTAGTTGATATACATGCAGATAGGTAGAGCGAACAGAGTCGTGAAGGACAAACAACAGCAACTGAGGAGTCGAAGAAGTCTGAGAGCACAAGCTTTGTGTCCGTAAAGTCAACAGAAGTTGTTTAGAAGTCGTTGGCGTGAAAGATAATCTTAGTTATCTTATTTTTTATTAGCGCACAACACCAAAGTTATTAATATATATCAAGTAGTTTGTGTGTTGACAAATTTCATGTGTATTTATGAGTTTATGTGCTAAGCATAGCACTTTGTTATTCTGCATTCATAAATCATTTCATTAAGTGTGTTTTTCACAACACATAGTAAATTGTGCAGTTTGTGCAATGTGTGATAAGTCTTGAGAATTATTTCGCGAAGTTTTTGTGTCACATAGTATTTTCAACTGTGTTGTGCACAGTTTCCCTACACGTTGTAGATTCGAGATCTGGTATCAGAGCAGGTTTACCGGAGAAAGTTCTATCAAAACAAGTTTATCAAAGCAACAACTCTGTTGAAAGGTGAAATATGGCCTCTACTTCAAATCTGCAACCTCCCACTTTTTCAAGGAAAAATTATGAGTTATGGTCCTTGACCATGAAGGCGTTGTTCTGAGGTCAATATGTGTGGGAGATAGTCAATAATGGCCATGTGGAACTTGTAGATCAGGAAGCATACAATGCACTCACACAAGCTGAGAAGGATGTTTTGAAAGATCAAAGGAAGATAGATGGAAAGGCAATGTTTTACGTACATCAAGCCATGCATGAAATCATACTCCCAAGATTTGCATCAACAAACCAAGTCAAGGAGGCATGAGACATATTACAAACTTCTTATCAAGGTATGAAAAAAGTCAAGACTTCAAAACTACAAATTCTTAGAAGATATTTTGAAACTCTGTCAATGAAAGATACATATTCAGTATATTCCTTTTATACCCATGTCATTGGCCTAATAAATAAGATTAAGTCTCATGGTGAAACCATAGAGGATAGAAAATTTGTTGAGAAATTACTTAGGAGTCTTCCTCCAAAATTTGATACCCTTGTCGTGACTTTAGAAGAAAGAAAATAACTAAGTCAGTTTAGTCTAGATGAACTACAAGATTCTCTCATTAATCATGAACACGGATTAAATAGGTCAAATATGTCATTAGAGAATTATTTTTCTGTGCGGTCATATATAAGATGTGGAAAAGGAAGGGGGGGAGCTAATTCTAAAGGAAGAGGAAAAAATTATGTCAGAGGTGGATGTAGCAGTAGTCCTGGAAATACTAGTGGAAGAGGACAAAGTCAAAATAACAGTCAGCCAAGTGGTTAGAGAACTGAAAAATCAAATATTCAATGCCATTACTGTAAAAAGTATGGACATTATGCATACAAGTGCAGAAAGAGACAGTATAATCAAAACAAGGAAGGACAATATTATTCACACAACACAAAAAGTCCCTCCAGTCTTATGTTTATGGCACATATTGAGGCAATTCCTATAGTATCACCAATTGAATGCAATGTTGTTCAAGAAAGTCCCTGTGGAATTTGGTATCTAGATTCAGGCTGCAGTAACCACATGATAGGAAACATAAAATTGTTTTATAGTTTGGATAAGTTAGTCCAAACCAAGGTTACACTTGGAACAGACATCCAAGTCACTGTCTTCAGCAAAGGCAGTATAAAAATTTTAACCAAACAAGGAGAACAAAAAGTTATGCCTGATGTATATTATGTTTCTGGACTGAAGCATAATTTGATGAGCACAGGAAAACTGTTACAAAAGGATACATAATATGCATAGAAGATAATCATTGTGTGATTATGGACAAATATCCAAGAAATCAGCTTATTGCAAGAATTCATATGACAAGTAAAAGAATGTTTCCATTAACATTGAAGCCATCGAAGAAGAAAAATACAACGCTAACTATTTGTAAAGAAAAAGAAGCGCAGTTAGACACTGCATTTACAACAAAAAGTGCGATCAGTTCCGATGAAGAAAATAGTGTGCGCAATTCCAATGAAGAAAATAATGTGAGCAATATCAAGAAAGGAGAAAATGGCGCAGAGATGCAGGAAAAATTCTAATCTGAAATACAGGATGATTCTTGGTTATGGAATTTCAGATTTGGACACTTGAAATTTGGAGGTCTAAAGTTGTTGCACACAAAGGATATGGTAAAAGGTTTTCCATTGATTGAAAAACCATAAATAATATGTGAAGGTTGCCTATTTGGAAAGCAACATAGAGAAATATTTCTAGTTGGCAAGTCTTACATAGAAAAAGATCCATTGGAAATAGTACATTTAGATATTTGTGGAACAATGCAAACTCCATCTCTAGGAGGCAGTACTTATTTTCTAACATTCATTAATGATTTCTCAAAAAAAACATGGATTTATTTCCTAAAACATAAATCTGATGCATTGGGTTGTTTTCAGCAGTTCAAATCGCTTGTGGAGAAGCAGAGTGGTTATTACATCAAGTGTCTAAGAACTAAAAGAGGATGAGAATATATGACAAGATAATTTCATAACTTTTGTAAATTTCATGGCATATACAAGCAATTTTCCACGCAGTATACACCACAGCAGGATGGTGTCGCAGAGAGAAAGAACAGAACCATCATGGAGATGGTGCGTAGTATGTTGGCATCCAAAAAAATTTCAAATGAGTATTGCGGTGAGGTAGTAAGGAACTGCAATATACATTATGAATAGATATCTCACAAAAAGTGCAAAGAACAGAGTTCCTCAAGAAGCATGGACAGTATTGAAGCATAATGTGGCGCACTTAAAAGTTTTTGGTCGTGTTTCACATGCACATGTTCTAGATGAATTGAGAAAGAAGTTGGACAACAAAAGACATAAATGTATATTTGTTGGGTATTCTGAAGAAACAAGAGGTTACACGCTGTATGACCCTGTAATAAGAAAAGTCATAATCAACCGTGATGTTCAGTTTGTGGAGAATGAAGCATGGGATGGAAGCATAGAAAAGACAATTAGAATTATTGATGCAATGGAGCATGATGTCACATAAGAAGAGGTGATTCAAACATCGTGTATAAGTCAGTGCACAGTCTGTTTTACACCTGACATTGTGACACAAATTACAATGCAAACTACTCCAATGAGAACAACAGGTGCGCAATCCACACCTAGAGCACAAAAAACTCTAGCAAGTAGTCCAAGTAGTTCTACATATCCATATCCAACATTAGAAATTTTGTTACCAAGGAAGACAAGAAGTATGTGTGACATCTATAATGAGGACACAACAAATTCATTTTCATTTTTTTCTCTGTTTTCAAAAATAGATGATCCATTAACTTTTTAAGAAGCTATCAAAGATTACGTATGGGCTCAAGCCATGGATGAAGAGATTAGATTCATAGAGAATAATTAGACATGGAATTTGGTAGATGTACCTAAAGACAAGGATGTGATCAGTGTGAAGTGGATTTATAAAACCAAGCAAGATGCAGATGGAAATGTGTAGAAGAAAGGTTAGTTGCAAGAGGTTTTACACAACAACCTGGAATTGATTTCAATGAAACATTTGCACCAGTTTCATGAATGGACACAATCAAAACCATGTTAGCCATTTCCTCGCAATACAAGTGGTCAGTTTATCAAATGGATGTAACGTCAATATTTTATAATGGAAATTTAGAAGAAGAAGTATATGTAGAACAACCACAAGGCTATGAGGTTCTAGGACAAGAAACAAAGTGTACATATTAAAGAAAGAACTGTATGGTTTAAAGCAAGCTCCCAGAGCTTGGTACAGTCGCATGGATTCCTAGCTCACCCAGAATGGATTTCATAGAAGTGAATGTGAGCCAACACTGTACATCAAAGAAAATAAACAAGGTAATATGTTAATTGTTTTCTTATATGTGGATGATTTTATTTTTATAGGTGATTTTCGCATATAAGAATTTAAGTCAGTCATGAAGGATGAATTTGAAATGACTGATTTGGGGTTTATGAGATATTTTCTAGGTATTGAAGTTCACCAATCTAAATCTAATATATTTATCTCACAATCTAAGTATGCACATGAAATCTTGAAAAGATTCAATATGATAAATTCAAAAGCATCCCCAACACCTGTCATAACATGCTTGAAGTTAAGCAAAGAAGATGAAGGGTCCAAGGTGGATCCCACACTATTTAAAATACTGGTAGGTAGTCTTATGTATCTAACAACAACAAGACCTGATATTATGTATGGAGTGAGCTTGATTTCAAGGTTCATAGAAACTCCAAAAGAATCACATTGGAAGGCAGGAAAAAGAATTATGAGAGATGTGAAGGGACCAAAATATTTTGGCATTGTGTATTCTACTTCGGAAGATTTAAAACTTATTGGATACACTAACAGTGATTTTGGAGGTTGCATAGATGACAAGAAAAGTACCTCCGGGTACACATTTCATTTTGGAACATGTATAGTATCATGGGCATCAAGGAAGCAACCCATGGTGACTCTTTCTTCGGCAGAATTAGAGTATGTCACAGCTACAAGCACAACTTGTCAAGCAATTTGGATGAGAAGAATGTTAAAATATTTCTTGCAGGAACAACAAGAACCAACTACAATATTTTGTGACAACAATTCAACCATCATGTTATCAAAGAATCATGTGTTTCACAAAAAAACCAAGCATATTGATACAAGGTATCATTTTATCAAAGAATTAGTGAATAACAAAGAGATCTGTTTAGAATTTTGTAGGTAAAAAGAACAAGTCATAGATATTTTTACAAAGGATTTAGCAAGAGATGCATTTCAACGTCTATGTAGTAGTTCGGGATTCTACGCAATAAAAAAGGTGTGGCGGTATATGTCAATTCAATTTTTGATGTAAATTTTTGTGTCATGTAAATCCCGCCTACTTATAATTAAGGTGGAGTGTTGGAAATAGTAATTACAAGTCGGTGAGCTTTACGTATCCACCGATTTTTTAGTTACTCGGTCATTCATTAGTCTGCAATTTCAATTTATTTAATCCTCTTGTGTTCATGCAAACTTAGTTTAGTCAATCGGCAAGTAGGGGAGTTAATTAATGAAGTCAATCTTTATCTTTCTCAAGTCCATTTAAGTAGTTGAGAGTCAGTCGAATTTATTATCCTCTTTAATTTTGAGTCAGTTTTACTTCTACAAGAAGTCTTAGTCATAGTCCTTATAAGTTTGAGACGGTATTCGGTTGATATACATGCAGAGAGGTAGAGATAATATAGTTGTGAAGGAGAAAAAACAAAAACTGAGGAGTCGAAGAAGTATGAGAGCACAAGCTTTGTGTCTGTAAAGTTAGCATAAGTTGTTTAGAAGTCATTGGAGTCGAAGATCATCTTAGTTATCATATTGTGTATTAGTGCACATCACCGAAGTTATTAATATATATCAAGTAGTTTGTGCGTTGACAAATTTCATGTGTATTCTGAGTTTATGTGCTTTAAGCACAGCACTGTGTTATTCTGCATTCATAAATCATTTCATTAAGTGTGTTTTTCACAGTGCGGAGTAAATCATGTGGTTTGTGCACTGCATGGTAAGTCTTGAGAATTATGTCACGAAGTTTTTGTGACGTGCAGTATTTGCAACTGCGTTGCACATAGTTTCCCTGTGCGTTGTAGATCCAAGAATATCAACTGGAGCTAGTTAGCTTCTCACTAGCATGGGCTATTGACATGCCCCACTCTTTCTTCCACATTATGTATATGTGTTTCAGATGACTTTCCATCTGTGTTTCTTGTTCGAATTTCCATTGGGTAATATCAAGAAGTAAGGGAAAAATACAGATAAAATAGAGGGCCTTAAAAAATAGATTCAAAGATGAAAAACCACAATGAAAGAATCACGAGAACATGGTCTGTAAGTAGTTTCCTACGCAAATATTTCCTACGGAACCAGTCGCCAGAGCGGGGCCAATATCAACCATGTTGTATGGAACGAGTTGTTATTCAAAGCCTCCTTTCTTTCTCATTGTATCTCTTCTTTATTCTAAGAAGTTGGGGAACTTGCAATGTCAAACTAGAAGAAAGAAAGAATGGTGGTTGAAACTTCGAAACCCTCTCTTCGTTTATGTGTGTGGAAGTATTTGGATGTAGATGAAGGGCGGCTTTACTCTAGAGTAGGATGGCGAGGGCTTGACTTTTCTTGAACAACCACTCTTTAGATAGCACTACAACCAACACTCAGGATTGCAACAAAACAAAGGGAGTGTTCTTTCATATCATTTATATGTAATTTAGTAGGGTATCAAAGCAATAGAAAATGGCTTGGGAATAATAGAAAAATGATAAATTCCATGTCTACACCAACATAATTGCTATTTATTTCAAGAGCTCTAACGAATCCCTTGGAAAATAAAAAAACCTCCTTCTGGGTCGGTGGCAGTGAGAAGCTCGGGTTATTTACTAATTCATAGAGGATTCAGATTATGTGCTCTAAAATCAACCATTTCATACTAGTTAATTGTCCCATCCTGAGTGAATGAACTAGAATAAGGACTACTTACTTTAGTGCTCTCATAGCAAGAACTAACATGAGATATGTTTGTTATAGGAAAATCCCCCTACAGACAGGTGAATATCCTCTTGGATTCTAGACCCCTAATACCAAAACAAAAAACATACAAATGGACATTAACATTCTTGTGAATTCAATTACCTAATCAGAAAGAGAAAGATAAGGAAGAAAATGTGATGCACCTTATTTCGTAATTTGTCCTCCCTGCCTCCAATATGAGCTTGATCTCCAAACTCTTCAGCACCACTCGATACCTACAATGAAATGAACAACAAAAGACAAAGAATCCCTACTCTACTCTACAAGATTAGAGTAATCAAATTCATTTATCAATATCGACAATCATATGCAACAATACACAATCTTGAAGGGAATAGGCCAAGTAATATTGATGAGAACTTTTAAAGAGATACTTACAATATGTAGATGCAGTTACAATAGCCTATCCAAGTCCTCCTTGTCCATCCCTTGCACGATGCTCCCAAAATCATAACCAAAATCTTTCTCCCAAGATCATAAGTTTGATACCTCGTATCTGCCTCCCTTCTCCATGGAAATCCCTCATTATATAAAATTTGAAGGCTTAACCACCATGGAGAGGATCACTCATTAGATCCACTAAAATGGGATCTCCAAGATATTTAGGGAAAAAATATCTCTTAAGGATTTTAGGGAGGAAAGATCTCTCAAGGATTTTAAGGAGGAAATATTTCAACCATCCATGAGATCCTCAACCTCCCCTAAAAAATAAGAAACCAAATGTGAGGTGGATTCTCACACTAAATTAACTTCCTTTTCGTGAATATTAATAATAATTCATGTGCAAATAGTATTTTGACACTTAATAGTATTTTGACAATTTGATATGTAACAGTATGCCCCCTAAAGTGTAAGGTCATAAGAGAAATTGATGGCTGAAACACTTTACAATTCTTCAATGCAAGGGCATGGAGTTGGAGAACCTGGAAGAAGTTGCAAACAACCATCAAATAGCATTAGTATATGTTCCATTTCTGAGGTAGGCATTCCTATGCTCGGAATATGATATGACTCAAAGCACAACCACTGACCAATACACTGTGGATCCATGAAAAATATTGACTAAGGGTATAGCCACCAAAGATACAAATTGGATCTATACATCCATGACATGAACTGATCGTAGCCATGAGAAATACACAATGGAGCTACGAGATGATAAAACATATCCATGAACCGATACAAAGTGGATCTATGTGACAGTTAATATATAAACATGCTCAAATGATCTCCTTCGTAGCCTGGGGAAAGTAGATAACAGAATGAATTCTCAACCCAAGGTCTTCATCCCAATCCCAATGTGGTATGAATATAGCCATGTGAATAGATATTTTGATGTTGAACATGGTATAAACCACTTGATTATCGGTCATTGAGGTAAACTGTTAACAAGTGCGAGGGAAATCACCAATGATGTCAATGACTCCCAAGGTACCCTAGTACAAACCAACGAATGTGAATAAATGAGCTGAAGTTGAACATTCATGGAATCATCCAATCAGAGGTCAATGATGTAAACCTATTGTCGAAGGAGGAGGCCTGCCATTGAGGCATGCATGTCCCAAGGTACTAATTGGTTTCTAAGCGTAATTCTTGTATGATGTGTTGAAGTCGACAGGAAAAGACTCGTCAAAGGAGGGCCTTGAT
Source organism: Picea glauca (assembly GCA_000966675.3). Taxonomy (NCBI): domain Eukaryota; kingdom Viridiplantae; phylum Streptophyta; class Pinopsida; order Pinales; family Pinaceae; genus Picea; species Picea glauca. The sequence continues at coordinate 42,445 of JZKD02S0877638.1, forward strand.
GTATCCCCCATCATCAACATGAAACTAACATAGGAAAGAGATGTAAGATGGTGAATCAAATGAGTGTGTACTGACACAAGAAATGGAAACTGAAAATATTGTAGATGGATGATTTGAAGTGAAACTTCCCTTGAACATGATGAGGCACAACAACTGACTTGGCAGCATTGACTCGAGGAGTACCAAGAATGTAATGTGACGACAATAAGAGAAATCTTCAACTAGACGAAAAAGTATGGTGACACATGGAATTGGTATGACTTAGAGACAAGTGGATTACCCAACTGTAAGACGAAACGCAAACAGGTGCCATGTTCAAGGGCAAGAAAAGATACCATAAAATATTCTCAAAAACTTGACCCACTTCCTTCAATTTTTCCCCCACCCAGGTAGATGAGTACCCATTTATTTTTTAACGAGCTTGAGGAGGAAAAAAGATGCTCGGTATAACTTACCTTTGGTAAGTTTCTCTTCCTTTGTTTAACGAACTAGAAGAAGTAAGGGTTTGTTCCCATATGAGCCCTTCAATGTGTAGTTTAGCGAGTCCAGAGAAGGAAAACTCAGTGGTTTTTCATGTTTAGAGAATATAAAAAGAACTTAAAGGTGACTCCAGGGTTGTCCTTTTTCGTAATTTTAGTCTTGCAAGGCCGAAAAAATGATAAACTACCACTCAAAAGACACCCTTTCAAACCTTTTAACGAGCGTGAAAGGAAGCAAGATCACTTGACAATCTTTTCATGTTTAGAGAGTCTAAAAAGAGCTTAAAGGAGACTCCAGGGGGTACCTTTTTCATATAACCTTTACGAGTCTAAAAAAATTGATAGAAGTATACTCGATTACATTCTCATGTATTTGTGAGCATGAGAAAGAACAAAGACTAAGCTCATAATTGGTTTCATTTTTACACAAGATTGAAACAAAATTAAACTTATGCTTGTAAATTCCCAACGTAATTTCCAAAGGTAGGGATACACATGGATGGTTGGTACTCTACCCCCAGCTTAAAAATATAGCGGCTTAACTTCAGAATGATAATCAAAGGCTAGAGACATGCCCCCCCAAGATTCATTTCATTCCCCAACTTTGAGGTTGTCACCAATTTTTGTACTAGATGGAGAAAAAGGATAAGGGCATATGAAAGGAAGATTCAAATACGAGACCTAATGAAAGACTCGACTCAACATCTACGAGACCTAGCTAAAGACTCGAATCAATATCTACGAGATCTAGCGAAAGACTCGACTTGTTAGGAGAGGTGATTGTTTCATTTTTTAACAAGTTTGACACAGGAAAATGTTCAGGACCTTTGTTTCATTTTTTAACAAGCTTTCCACAGAGAAGAAAAACTATGCTCATGACCTCTATTTAATTTTTTAATGAGCTTTCCACAGAGAAGAAAAACTATGCTCATAGCTTCGGGTTCAATCCCCAGATTTCTATTTCATTTTTTAACAAGCTTGCTACAGAGAGGAAAACTATGCTCGTGGCTCCGGGTTCAATCCCCGGATTTTTGTTTCATCTTTTAACGAGCTTTCTACAAAGAGGAAAACTATGCTCATAGCTTCTCCTTGATCATGGATTCCAAGAGGATAATGCTTTGGAAGAAATACATGTCAAGGGACAAACACCAATCATGGCTTCTAGGAGATCTTCGCTAGATGGAAGAAAAACACTCTGGAAGGAACACATGTCGACGACCTCGATAAGGGTAGGGAGATCTAGCTCTAATAACCCTATCTAAGAGATGACCATGTCCACTATTGTATCTAAGTCAAGAGAAGGGAGAGATTCCCTCTCGTGCGAGGTTGAACATATGGGGCAGGTCGTTACATAATTGACCTGTGGCGGGGCAAGCATTGTTGGCATGTACAAACCATTCAAGGAAGGTGGATGGTTGAACATTAGATGAGGGACAATGAATGAAAGTTGGTCGATCATTACTATGTTTCTGTTGTGAGGGAAACACATCACTCGAAAGAGAGTGGACACAAAATCTCTCATAATGTAGACATAGTCTTTCCTAAGGAGTAAGTTAAAGTCCAAGGGATCGTCAACTACCATCACATCGACGTAGACCATTTTTCCTCCCAAAGTAACCAAAAAATCAGGAAGGATCCCTAAAGGTTGACTAACTCTTCTGTCAAAGTTAAAGAGATCCTGAGTCACAGGTGCAAGCTGAGGGGAACCAAAATCTTGCCAAGCATTCGTAGATAATATATTAACAGAAGAACCTTCATCTATTACAGTGTTAGGAATATTCCTATCACAAACCTGCATGGTGATTTGGAAAGGCATAAAAGAGGGAAGACGAGGTTCTTTCAAATGATTCCAATTTATAGAAATCATTTGATTGCTTGAAGGGGGTGCCATTAGGACGGGAGGATTTCCCCCCTTGTCCCGGTGAATCAATATTAATGAGGTAAATCTGAGCGACATCCTCACTCTTTGAATGAGGAGTGGGATCGACTGATGGTGGAACCAGATCGACCACTTTGGTTGCACTCTTCAAAGGAGGAGTGGGATCAACCAATGGCAGAACCAGATCGACCACTTTGGCACTCTTTAGAGGAGGAGTGGGATCGACCGGTGACGAAACTAGATCGACCACTTTGGCACTCTTCAGATGAAGAGTGGGACTGATCGATGAAATAACTGGATCAGTCACTTGGGTTTCCCTTTTCAGATGAAGAGTGGGGTTGATCAATGATGGAACTGGATCACTCACTCGGGTTTGTGGCTCAACTAAGGATGAAACCAAATTGACCACATGATCAACCGGACTGACCAGGGATGGAACCAGATTGATCAGTCCATCAACTAATGACAGTTTGGGAGAAATATTATGAAAACCAGTTGGAAGTTGAATCTTTTCCAAAAGATAAGAAGCCTTGTCCATACGAGGGCAAAGGTGAGAGTAATGATCACCTTCACATAACAAGCAAGTAAATTTGACAGCTATATTCTTCTTACCAACCTTAATGTCACTAGTTGACAGGGTGTCACCAGCATGTCTCGCAGGGGATGATGACGTGGAAGACCACATTTATAAGACCTTGGGGAGACTAGGGAAATCCCTCAAAAAGTGTTCACCCTTACAAAGACTGCAAGAGAATTTGGGTTTAGGATTCTTCGTTTTAGAATTTTCAACTTTATCAACACTCCCAATATGATTAACCATAGTTGGTTTCTTGGATCCAACATGCTCTGATGTGGTTGTAGGCTTGCTCCCTTTCTGGTTCTTCTTATTCTTCTCTTTTCATTTCTTCTGCAAAAGAAGGCAGGCTAAAAGAAAATAAGAATAAAAAAAAACAAAAAAGGTCGTATCCCCAGTATGGTCACCATTTTTTTTATCGGACTAATCGATAAGTGCCGACACAAACTGATCTCCCTAACTTCCACATGAATTTAGAACAAAATAAGACAGAATACACACTTCACCTTAGACTTCATTGTCATATAAACTAGTTTAGAGAGGTACAAGTTACATACCTTTTAAACGACGCTTGATCCTCGCTAGTATCATCCTTGTAGCTCCTTCTTTGATTTTTCGAGATGGTGAACCTGTTTAAGAAGCACAAACTAACAAAGAGGAACAAATATATACATATTCCAATAAATCCTATGTATAATATAAAGGAGTTATATAATAAAATTTAAGACACCTTTATAGGGAAGAAATGTATTGTTGCATTATATTAAATGGAAAGTGGAGAATACACCCCATTCCTTGATGTTGCAAGGTCCCTTTCAATGTATCTTTTCTCCAACACACACACCTTTGCTCCAATGCCTTCGATGAAGAGGATCCACAATCTGACTTAGAGAACTAAAGAAAAGCTCTCAAGTATAATTTGTAGTAGAAATATTCATGCATATGCAAGCCCTCGCAAACCTTAGCCTTTTCCATAAGAGATCCCTCTTTATATAAGGTAAAAGAGATATATATGAGGGGATTAGGATGATCCCACTAAATCAGATAAGTGAGTAATATCCAAACCGATCGGAGGCCACCTCATCTTCTAGAAGATTCCCTTCTAGAACATTCGTGAATTTTGACTTTTCCTTTTCTTAAGCATCGTCGCACCCTATTCATAGGTAGCCTATGACGACATTGTAGTCCATTTTTAGTGAAGAGTGTGATGATCAGGCATCATCGCATCCCATGCATACAACAGGGTGCAACGACCTTCCTTGTTATAGTTTTTGAAAGAGGAAAAGAAAACCACTTTTCTCATGGAGAAAGTCTCTTTTAATATTTTTAGGGAACATGAGCACATGTTGTCAATTGATCACTAAGGTGACCAAAATAATATGTTTTTAGAGCTCACAGCATGAGGGTAAATACAACACTTGTTAGTGTAGGGAAAATGAAAATACTCATAAAAACTAATAAGAGATATGAACTCATGGTCGTAAGAGAGAAAGATGTCGGGACATCTGACGCTTTCCAAGGATGTGATCCTTCTCATAAAAAGGAATCAATTGATAATGTTTCTAAGTATAATGATATTTTTCAAGAACCAAATGGATTACCTCCTAAAATGAAAATCCAACATGAGATACATCTTCAGTGGGATTCTCCTCTTCCTAATGTGGGAATGTACAAGATGTCAGTTGTGGAGATGACAGAGATCAAGAAGTAGGTACAGGGCTTATTGCATCAAGGGCTCATCAGGCCCAGTTCATATCCTTGTGGTTTTCTGATCGTGATGGTGCCAAAGAAATATGGTACATGGTGAATGTGGTTGATTACCGGGACTTAAATAAAATCATGGTGAAAAATCGATACCCTCTTCCTCGTATAGACGATTTAGTTGATCAATTGAAGAATGTTGTTTATTTCACTAAGTTGGATTTGCATAGTGGATACCATCAAATCAGGGTCACAGAATAGGATCCATGGAAAACTTCCTTTAAAACCAAACACGGATTATTTTAGTGGTTAGTTATGTTGTTTGGGCTTTGTAATGCTTCGACAACTTTCATGTGTGTGATGAATGATGTATTCAGGCCTTTCCTAGATAAATTTGTGATTGTATATTTAGACTACATTATTATTTTTAGCGGGACTTGGGATGAACATGTGAGGCATGTAAAGAAAGTATTGGATACTTTACAAAGGGAAAATTTGTATGTAAAATTGTCTAAATGTGAATTTGGAAAGACTGCACTTTTGTACTTAGGTCATATTGTAGGAGGAGGACAATTAAAAATTGATCCTTCCAAAATGGATGTAATTGTAAATTGGCCTAAGCCAAAAAGTGCAATTGAGGTCTGAAGCTTCTTAGGTGCAATCCATTATTGGAGTAGGTTCATTTCAAACTTATCCTTTATAGCGGGTCCTTTGCATGCCTTAACCAGTGCGAAGAACACTTTTCAGTGGGAAGGAAAGTAACAAAAAGATTTCGACACTTTGAAGGAGAATATTAGTACCACATTAGTATTAGAATTGTCGAATCTTCAACAACCTTTTGAGATCAAGACAGATTCCAGTGGATACACCATGGGTGTAGTATTGATGTAATATCGTAAGCCTATCTATTCCCACTCTAAAAATTTTAACCAAGTTGTTGTTAAATATCCTACATATGATAAAGAGGTGTATGCATTAGTTCAAAGCATAAATAAATGGAAGCACTACTTGTTAGGGAAGGAAAAAATCATACATACAGATCACTAGCCCTTACAATATCTTCAAGCACAGACCAAACTACAACAATCTAGACACTACAGATGGATGGGTTTTCTACAAAAATTTCATTTGGTAATAAAGTACAAAAAGGGTACAAGTAACAAAGTATCCGATATGCTTTCTAGACCTCCAATTGATGCTTCTACTATTTTGAAGAATTCTTCTTTACTCATGATAGCTATATAGAAAAATATGCCATCGATGAAGATTTTAAAGAATTTTATGAGACGATAACCCATGGTGCACAGGTAGAGAACTATTGTCTACAGGGAAAACTACTCAACCATCTTTGAAAGCTATGTATTCCTACAAGTGAACGAGTCCATGTAATATGAGAAGCTCACACTTCTCTTGTGTCTGGGCTTTTTGGGGTAGGAAAAACTATGGCTCATTTGTAGAGGTTTTGTTACTGGCCTCAAATGAAAGCAATTGTAACTAAATATGTAAAGGGGTGTGTTATGTAGTCTACTTGTAAGACCACTAATAGAAAATTGGGGCTATACTCACCACTTCATGTTCCATCCCATCCATGGGAAAGTATTTCCATGGATTTTGTAGGGGGTTTGCAAGTGACCAAAAAGGGTCATGACTATTTGTATGTTGTAGTGGATAGGTTCAGAAATATTTGTATCTTTATGCCATGTAAAAAGAATATCATTGTTGAGCAGACTGCTAAGCTCTTCTTTCAGTATGTCTGGGTTCACTTTGGGTTACCCACATCCATTGTCTCGGATCAAGATACTCGTTTCCTTGGGGACTTTTGGACTAGCTTGTGGAGGATGATGGACACCAAATTGAAGAGGATCACTTCTTTCCATCCACAGACTAACGGACAGAGAGAGGTGGTAAACAGAACAGTGGTAATTTTTATTTGAGGCTACTGCAACAAGCATCCCAAGTTATGAGATGAATAGATACCCTATGTACAACATTCTTATAACCAAGATTTACAATCTTCCACTCAAATCTCACCTTTTGAGACATGTTTTAGGTACCTACCCAAGGTTCCTTTGGACTTAATGTATGGGAGATATGTCAATGTGAATGAAGAATGAACAGAGGACAGAGCCCACAAGTTCATCTAGAAGATCTAGCAGATACACTAGACAATCAGGGAATAGTTGGAGAAAATTCAAGCGAAGTATAAAGCCTTAGCATGAAAAGCATAGGGTTGATCATCGGTTCTAGTTTGGAGACCAGGTATGGATTCACATCAGCAAGGAGATATTGAAGGGTGAAGGCAAGAGACTCAATCCCATTTGTTATGGACCCTTCACCATTTTGGAGAAAAGTCATGCCAATGATTTTCGTCTGAATCTTCCACCTTATATGCAGATTTACTCAGTTGTGAACATTGATAACTTGAAATTTTTTTAGCCTCCCATGATCATGGATCAAGATGAGGAAGTTTCAATACCTTCAGTTGATGATTTTTCACCTGAGTACTTGGATGAGTTACATAAAGATATCATCCTAGACAGAAGGATGAGGAATTCACGTAGGGGTGATGTTCATTATCTTCGAGTAGGATTAAAGGGCACACATCCAAGCAAGGAAAAGTGGATTGAGAAGGACAAAGTGAGGGGACTCTTCCCTCACTTACATGTTGATTGATGAAATATTTTGGTGGTCCAAAAATCTGTCAATGGGAAGGCATGGTCCAAAAAGGATCCAGAGAAGGATAAGAACAACTCAGAACTCATAGAGGCAACATGGGATGCTTAGAATGGACTCATCAGATAGAGAAAGGGAAAAAATTCAAAATTCCCAAAACTTAGTGAAAATGACATTATTGGGAAGAGCACTTTTCAATATTTATAACGGTCCAAATGGCTTTTCAAATGGAGTTACGGATTGAAAGATATTTGTGGTCAATGTTTGGTCAACCTAGCCCAGTCAGCAAGGGATGAGTCAACATTTGTACTGATGATGTCAGCATCTGTACATCACATGTGGAAGGATAAAAAGGTGGCATGCATCATGGTGATGTGGTAGCACCAGAGGCTGCCATGTGTCACCTAGTTTTAGCACTTTTGGGTCGATTCATGGACCAATAGGATTGTGCCACATGGAAATCCATATGATGATGTGGCATGATGATGTGGAATAGTGATGATGTGGCATGATAACATGATAGAGGATGATGTGGTCGAATGAGAGGTTGCCATGTAGCAGGTAAAAAAATCACAAGGACAACCCCTGTCCGATTTTTGAAAAACAATTATGGATTGGCAGGTATGCCAAATATGGCCATGCAATAGTCGTTAGTGCCCTAGATAGAATCGCCAACAATATTGGTAGAAAAGAAATATATATATAACATATGGTTCAACCATATAGCCAAAAGGGGGAGGCCCGAATGTTTGACCCCGGGACCTCCCACCCACTATGTGCCTTAACATTCACGCCCAAACCAATAGACCAACGACCCATTCTTTGTATTGAACGCTGCCCAGATTACTTAAATTTTGAGTCCGCCAAGCCTTGGGAGGAAGGC
>JZKD02S0877638.1:51692-86733 GCA_000966675.3 Picea glauca
TGATTTGCAAAAATTTCAATATGAAATTTTTGGTATTGTCTTATACTTCTGCATCATTGGACAATGATATGGATCATGCCCATGCATTTTACAAATCTCACACCATGGTCCTCCTTTTGGAAATGAGTTTGGAACCCCTATCGCCATGTACTGTGCAAAAGTTGGACATTTGTTCTTATGGTGTCCTTATGTCTTGCATAGATTACACCAAACAACTTCTCTTTTCCCTTTACCCTTATTCTAGTTAAGTTGAAATGTTATATTATTCAAACCCTCCTTCAACTCCTCTATTGTTGGATTTGTCTGTTGATACTGGTTCTATTCCAATTGTAAGGTTTCATGTAGAGCCTCTATCTGAGTTTGCAACTTTTGTTGTCTTAATGGGTATTTCAAATGTGGTAATAGTGAGTTCACAAATAATTTCTTGTGTTGCATGTCAGTAATTGCATATTTCAACTTTCCTTTCAATCGTTTGAACCTCTGATCAATATCCCAAAAAAAATCTCTTGTTTTTTGCCTTATTTCAATCATCTCATTCATGTATTGGGATTCTGACCTAGGATTCTAAAATTTGTTTACCATTAGTTTTTTCATGTCTACAATAGTCTTTGGTACTCCCTGCGGACTGTTTGAATCTAGGCTCATATACTAGTCCAGTATGTGGTCTCTTATTATGATCTCTAATTGCATGATCTTTGTATCCTCATCTATGATCTTCTTTGTTTCCCATATCTTCTCACAAATCAATAAGTGTTTTCCAGGGTCCTCTGATGCCTCTCCTCGAAATTCTAGTAATTTGATCACGGGACAATGTCCTACCATTTTGAACTGTGTTGACTATTTCTTTTGTGCGGTGTAGATAATTTATTGTTACTTCCTGCATTGGCTCCTTTAGTTTATGTTATTAGAAAAATAGGATCACGAAGCAATAAAATAAAAACAAATGTGGAAATAAAACACACAAGATAAAAAATATAATAGAGACATAGATATACGTGGTTCACCCAGTCTGAGATACATCCACTAGATAAATTTCTAGTTCCTTCCTTTTATTATCCAAAAAATGAAGGGATACAACCTACATCACACCCTTTGTAACTTCCTCTTATTTCTCTCATAGTTTCCTCTCTCGGAATACAATAACTGCAATAATACATAGCAGCAATACATTTCCCTCAGGAAAAGAGGGTTGCCTTCTAGGGAAAAAAACCCTAACATAACTTCTACAGTCAGATCTTCGACCTTATAATGAACGGTCCAGATTTACTATGAAATTAAAATAAACATTTACAAGGCAATTTTTCCTTCAGGGGCCAGCTTTCTCCCTGACCCCGCAGGGGGGGAAAGCCCCCCCTACATGGAGGAGTATACAATATTCTAGGGTGTACAGTCTTCGTGGGGTATAAACATGGCTGAAAACAAATACCTATGAAATGGGAATATATTCAAGCTCCACAACCAACAGATTCTCCTTGATTGGATGTGTGTCCTATTGTTTTTATTCCACTAACATTTGGTTTTCTAGACGATGGTGTTATTTCTAGTGTATTAGTCGTACAAGGGGTTGAAGGTTCCACACTGACGAAGATATGGATTGGATTTTTGCCTTCTGTCCCTGACCTTGGACCTCTTGTTTTCCTTTCATATGTTGCACGTAGGATTTCCTTAATCTGATCCATAGCCCGAAGATCCTCTACTTCTTCATCATCGCTTGCTAAGCCCTCTCTATCAGCTATGGATCTCTTCTTGTTATTCATTTTATATTGGTAGGGTATTCTGTTGTGTGTCTTTCCAACTTTTTCCATTATCTGCTTTATCTAGTCTTCTTCCATCATGATTGGGTCCATGGCCTCCTTCTTATTTCCTTTATCCATCTCCTTTTCCATATCTCAATCTCATGTCAATGCTTCCCCCATGCACGCGGGGAAGTTTAGTTGTATGATTCCATGGTAATCGCACCATTGTCATAAAAGAAAATCTTGATTGAAGTATAAAACAATATTATGTACCTACCTCTAGGTCCCTTTAGAAAATATTGATCTGTTGTGGTGTAGGACTTCGCGGTATCTACTGCAAATTCGATGATAAACCCTGCAACAATATTGTCTAACTAGAAATATACTATGCACATAAATTTGTTATTAAGTTGTTGTAATTGCATAATTTCCACATGATTCCACTCCATCTGTCTGATTCAGTTTGTAGGGTGGTTTTCCTTTAATCTCAATATCCACTCCTGCAACAAATGTGGGAAAACACAGAAAAATACCTCATGCAAGTCACTAAACACGTATTTGTCGAGATATTTGCATGGTTTTAACTTAGGGTTTCTATTGTCCTTCTACACAAACTCAATTTCCTTTGTTTTCAACCATATTCCAATATTCTCCTTCGTTGGATTCCATGGACTAAACATTCCCTTCTATACTTTCATTCTCTGTGTGTTTCTTCCACGAATCTCGTCCACTCAATCCTATGCAGTTCCAGCTGGAAACAGAACCATTTGTTAGTTATTACTCTCTCTTCTCTTCTTAGGTTGACCTAGGTTTGGATGTCAACATGTTTCCAACAAAACCCACAAAAACTATCATCCCTCCTGGTAATCCAGAAGGAAGCATTGCACACAGGGTGCACAACGTAGTCTCACCTGAGATAGCTTTTATGGGTGACTGCAATGCTCAAGTGCTTATAGTCTAGGAATGAGTGGGGATCTATGATTGTGTTCTTTATTTCTTATGCATTATCCTTGTTATTTATTCTAGTACTTCCCTAATTTATCCATATTTAAACTTATGCATGTATGTTGTTATTTCTAGTTTAACCATTCATTCATGAGATAATGATCAACAGAAAGTAAACATTCATGAACAATCACACATAAGACAAAGTTTACAGTGGTTCACCCCCTCCTGGGGATATGTCCACAAAGATTTGGCTTTCTGCTCTTTCATTCATTCTATTGCAAAATATTACATTTCATGCATTACATCTTCAGTAATACAATCAAGATGAGGGTAAGAACCCTCTGTGATGCGGACTAGTTCACACCAGGCTCCTCATCCTGTGACCTAACCCTCAACACTAGCTTATTTAACTCTTCTACAAGACTTATTACAATCAATAATCTGCAAAATTAGAATTATCAGTTCTATTTTCCTCTACTAACCTCTCTCTTCCTAGACCTCCTAGGTCCTTATTTATACTACTTTATGGCTTATATCCATTACAATATTTGTCAAAAACCCTAACCCTATCATGGTTAGGCTTGCCTGCCTACGTGCCACATTGATTTTCCTCCTACATGCTTATTTTCATTATTTTTTTCAATTCTTCTTTCTTTCCACCTATTGCACGCGTTCCAACATTAGGTCTTCCTTTCCAAAAAATACATCTTTCCCAAAATAAATATTTTCTCCAAAAATAGGCTTGCTTCTCAAAATAGGCATGTTCCCAACAATGGAATACTACGATGTTGCATACTTGAACATGAAATACCAACTATATTGGTAGAAGCATAAGAAAGGATTGCAAGAGAACATTATGCAAGGAAATCCACTATGGAGAAGGTCTTACGCACAGGTTTATGGTGGCCTACCCTCCACAAGGATGCAAAAGAGTACTTTCAGACATGCGATGTTTGCCAAAGAGTCGGAAAACCCTCCAGAAGGGACAAGATGAAATTAAACCCATGGGTTACATTACAAGCTTTATATAAGTGGAATATCGACTTCATTGGACCAATTAACCCAACAATAATAATATCGGGGGAAAGTTACATCATCAAAGCAACATAATATCTTAATTGATGGGAGGAATTTGTGCTAGTCACGGATTGCAACGCAGAAACGACAACGCACTTTTTGTTTGAAAACATAGTAACCTGATTTGGATGCCCTGGAATGTTGATGAGTGATCAAGGGACACACTTCCTCAATAAAAATATAGAATCATTGATGGAATATTTCCAAATACACCACCAGAAGAGTATGTTGTACCAGCCACAAGCAAATGGTATAGTGGAAGAATTCAACAAAGTCCTATAAAATGCAATAACCAAAATATGCAATGTGGGAAGAGATGAATCAGACTTAAGAATCCATGCAGTATTATGGGCATATAGGACAACCAAAAATAAGTTAAAAGTACAAACACCATTCAGGTTGGTTACGGACAGGAGGCAGTAATTCCAATGGAATTTATTGTACCAAGCCTATGTGTCGCAGCAATCAAAGATTTGTCGGATGCAGGTGAAATATAGGAACGACTATCAGAACTAGTACAGATGGAGGAGGATATATTTTCCACATTGTTCCATCAAACAGTGCAGAAGGAGAGGGAAAAATCTTGGCACGACAGACACATTAAGTCAATAAAATTCCAAGTAGGCAACTTGGTACTACTTAATGATAGCAAGTTTCTGCAGCACCCAAGGAAGTTTTCCATGCACTGGCTAGGACCATATGTGATTCAGGAGGTGACAGAGGTAGGTGATGAGCAGTTAGAAACACTTAATGGATTCACAATGGAAGGAATATTGAATGGAAGTTAGCTAAAACTCTACTAAGAACCACACAAAAAAAAAATAGAAACAACGCAGAGAGGGGCAACTGTGCCAACCGGGGAAACCTAACATAAACATAGTCAAGTATGCAGTAATAATTACATGAAATACATGATGATACATTTGTCGAGTATAAAAAAATAATGAAACGACAGACATATTAATTCAAAAAAATTCCAAGTAGGCGACTTGGTACTACTATATGATAGCAAGTTTCTACAACACCCAAGAAGTTCCACATGCACTGGTTAAGCCCATATGTGATCTAGGAGGTGAAAGAGGTGGGTGTTGTGCAGTTGGAAACACTTAATGGAGTCGCACTAAAATTCATACTGAATGGAATTCAGCTAAAACTCTACCAAGAGGGCTATTAAGTTGTGAAATAGGAAGAACCGCACAAAAAAAAATTGGAAAGAGCACAGGGAGGGGAAAATGCGCCAACCAAGGAAACCCAACATAAACATAGTCAAGTATGTAGTAGTAATTACATGAAATACATGCTGAGACAACTGTCAAGTATTAAACAAGAATGAAACAACAGTTAGGGGTGGATAAGAACAAGTCATAAATACAACAACGATCATAATGCATATAGCCACCAGAAGGCCCAATCATAAAGCTACCATAAAGACAGAGATTAAAGGAAAAACATCACCGATAAGAATGATTGAGAGGTAGTCCACGAAAATATACAAGTCTAATTGGAAATAAAATTCCATTAATGCAAGCACATATCACACTATAGGAGGAGGAGATAGGTGGGAAGGCGTGAGGATTGGTACACAACGGGAAACGAGGCACAAAAGCCACCAATAATGAAAAAAGGTGGGTTATTGTTATTTAGCAGTTACAACACAAATAGAGAGAACTAAGAGAGAGAGCATAGAGCTTCAATAGTTGTAACAGTTTAGATAAGAACAAAAATGGCACTACCCAAAGTCGCAGGAGCAGCAGCAGTGGTACCAAGAAGGATTCGCATTAGGGATATTATAGTAGAAGAAGAGATTGAAGAAACCCTAGGAAAATCCTCATCAAAGCCACCGAATTTGCCTCATGATTACATATTTCCAAGGAAGGATGATGCCCCACCAATTACATTGCAGAAGAATACAGATTACAAGTTGGTAACACCAGACATTCTAGAGGTAGTTGTCATCAATGAAGACATGTTGGGGAAGGTGCCTCAGCTAAAGTATGTCGATCATGACATTACTGATGTGGAGAATTTCCTTGATTTTGTGCCTCACAAATACCTAGAAATCCAAATAGATTCATGGAAACAACATAGTGTACCAATGATCCATCACTTGGCTAGAGGATTGGAGCTTGTAGGCCTCCTAAACGTGTTTGGCATCCCCCACTTCGACCACAGTAATGAAGTAAATTTTTGCGTCAAAATCCTCCTATATTGCATACATGGGGAGTACATGTGGTTGTATAGGCCAATTTTGATTGATACAGACCTGATAGCATGGATCACTGGACTACCCACCCTGGGGAAGGACCCTTCCACGTTATTTGCAGATAAGAAAATAGAAAGAGAATAATCAGAGGAAATGCGAGTGAATTTTCGCATGGTCAAAGGGGAGCACATCCTGGATGTGCCGAACATATGCGACCTCATAGTATGAATAGCCACATAAATTTTAGCATGAAAATTGCTATGGAAATGCAGGAAGGACCAAGTCCCAACATGGGTCATAGCTGCCGCAGAGAAATGTGTAGAAGGCACTACAATGAGTTGGGCTTCTTTCTTGTTGAACCAGTTCCTACTGGACTATGTCGAAGCCCAAGATGAGGGGAAGGATTTTCACTACTCTTGGATATTGATCTTGATTTCCTTCACAGCATGGGCAAAGCTGGAGGAACTGCAATTCTTAGGGTTGAGAGGGAAGTCGTGCATAGCGAAAAAATACCAGAACTTTTGGTTCTCAACAATCAAGAGGCAGATGGACACCAACATAGAGTTTATCTATGGTGAAATAATTAGACAGAGAATATGGAATGCACCATGCAAATTTCCACAACTGGTGGAGGCATACGACCCAGTCGTGGAATTTCGTACAGATAGACACCACATGTATATAAAATCCAAGAAGGATCCATGGGAGGAATGGGTCCAAACAAAGTATAAGATAACTAAGGAAGACATCCAGTTGGTCATGCAAGATTGGGAACCAGATTGGAAAATACCAGCAGATGGGGATGTGATAGTGTAGGGGGGAACATCGAAGTATCACAACACACAAATGTAGAAATGAACCCTCCAGGAAATGGCATAGAGGGCACCGTTCAAGAAAATTATACAGAGGAAGCACTATAAATAGTGCCAATTGATCAACCTCTACAACCCTTACATCAAATAGGAAGGAAATGGTCGGACAATAACATAGGGTCAGCCACGCAAAAGAAGAAAAAGGATCAAAATCCTCAAGTATTCTATACCCTAATGGATGACGATATGGATCGAATTGGGTACAGAATAAGGTATGTCACAAAATAAGTCCTGGAAGATATGACAAAGAAAAAAGAAGCACTTCAAACGAGGGTCCAAGATCAATGCTCAAGAATTCAACAGTTAATAGATACAGTCTGATTGGCACCAGTTCCGGGAGCATGCACAACCCAACAAGGCATCAGAGGAGAAGCACATATGGGGATATCAGAGTGCATAGTACTCAAACTCCCAATATAGACAGTCAGGTTACCACACCTTGAAGTACAAGTAAGGTTGCAAGGCCTAAGTTGTGTGGACTTAGTCATCTCCCAAATGCCACTGGAAGTGTTACATAAATTAAAAACATGGATCACGTAGGAAATATGGTATTAGGTAGATATTGCATCCAACAAGCTAGACAAAGCCGAAGCAGGGAAAGAAGAACTACAGAGACAATACAACACTGGGCTACAGAAAAAGTGCACAGTAGAACAGTGAGTATAACTCGTAGAAAAGGAGAAAATAAAAGTAGACAGCGAGGCATAGCAAGCTAAGAGGGAGAATCTAGAAGTAGAATAGAAGGCCGAGAAATACCAGCATGAAAATAATGCAATAGAGGAAAAGGACAAAGAAATAAGGAAGGAAAAGGAGGAAGCTGAAAAATTGGCACATAAAGTTTAATCAAAGGTACAACAGTTATATAAATAAGTACCAATGGTGGTAAAATCCATAATAAAATAACATGTAGGAAAGATTAGCAAGGTTATTGAGGGCCTTCACAAGAAGATCATAGAATTGGAAGTGAATGCAACACCAGGGACACCACCAGAAGAAAGAGTGAAGAGGGAAAGGATCATACAAACAACGGTGGTGAAGATTAAACATTTAGAACATGAATGTATAAATATATGTCAATAAGGCATGCACATGTGGACATAGATGACAAACACCCCGAAGCTGCAACAACTAGAAGAGCAAATCAAATTTACATAGGAACAAGTGAGTCAATCCACTGAGCACACAAATATGCTCCCACCAACCAAAAGAATGATAGCACTACTAGCGAATAGAAAACTACATATTGTAGTGGAAAAGTTGAAGGAAGAGCAGTGAAAGGTTACATAGGATTTGCAACCATGATAAGATGAGGCACTCGAGGTACTAGAGGGACTAGCTATTGTGCAAACCAGAATGACATGAGCAGTGCAAGACACTAAGGCCAAACTAAATAACTTGACGATGCAAAAAATGGAAGAAATTGTGAACAAGGAGGTCGAAGTCACAACAGTAGTACAAGAAGCGAAGGAGATACTCCAGAGAGTCAATGCGACATGGAAGAGCATGATACAACATGACTAAGTGGCTTGGGATGAGCCACAGGTGAGTGTTTGGGGGTTGTTTGGAAGGCAGGTTGAGTAGAGAACAGAGAGAAGAAAAGATGGACATAGAAAAGGTACATGATCAAGAATATCAAGAAATAATAGAGAAGAAATAGATGAAGATGAGGGAAAGGAGGGAACAATATCCCATAAAATCTAAGAAAACTATTCGAGCATGAGTTGTATCCAGATCATAATGAGGTGTCACCAGCCGAGAAGGAGTGGGAGCCAACTCATTATGAGTTGTAAATAAAACCTGAGGTAAAAGGGAAGAAAGTAGAGAGTTGAGAGGGATTCTGAAAAGTAAAGAAAGAGTTTGAAGCAACAATAGAGATAACAGAGAGAAGAGGCGAAGTCAAAGAACCAGAAGACTTCTGAAGAAATTTTGATATTGTAGTATGTCTTATGTAAAGCATCCATGAATGTAAGTATAATGTTGTATATTGAACACCTATTGTAGTGCAGAGTGCAAACTGAATGCCTTAAAGATAATAAAGAAACAAATCTTTGTGGACGTATCCCAAGAGGGGGTGAACCACAGTAATTGTGTGTCCAATTATGTTGTGGAATGATTATGTATGTTTATAATATGTTAATTCATGTCTTTTTGATGTTGATTCTTTATTTTAATATGGATGAATGGATATATTTACTGATAATGTTGAAAGATTCATGCACAGTAACGTTAATTATATGTTTAACTGTCAAATGGTGAGAATATAGACTAATATGCATAAAGAATTAAGTAATGAGGACAGATTAGCTAGGAACTAGTGCAAGAAAGAGACTTTTAGGTATGACAAAGTGCACCTTCCTTATTTCCCTCATTGTTGCAGAAGCTTGGTTCCTACAATCCCCATAAAGATACCTCGGGTGAGACTTTTCTTTCTCGCAGGCGATGCTTAAAGGGTCGGTATCTATAGGGTTTTGGTTAGACAACATACTTTGAACCCGTGGTATTTAACCTATCCACTTGTGCATGCCAACACATTGTTACCCTGCCCATACATTCGATCTTGATTGTCAACTATTCCCGCGGATGTTGACTGCAAGTTGGTGACCTTATTTTATTTTCCTAGGAATCTCGGAGGTGACTGCGGAGGGTTTCCCATGGTACCTTGCACAGACTTCATATCACACTTCTTAGTACTAATAGATGGCACCCCAAGAAGGGTGGGTACTTGCACCAGATAAGGCTAGATAGTGGAGATCGAGGTAACGTCTTCTCACTCCTTGATTTGTTGGTCCAAGGGACTTAATCAACCCATTCCTTCATCCGTAGGGTCCTTTTTTCCTTACGTTTTGTACTATTGCGATCTTAGGACCTAATCCACCTAAGTCAAGATATTGGAAAATTTGTTTGTGATTGTTGTTTCTCTTAGGGCCTTTTTTAGTGGTGTGTTTTGTGATCATATATTTCCTAGGAAGGTGTGGGTAGTCACCTAGAGCTAGCAACTCAAAGTGGTTGACCACCCACATCATAGATCGAGGAGACTTCAAGACCTTCATATTGAAGAAGAAGTAGAGATTAATCCTTCGCCTCCTCCTCTTAGGTGTAGACTTGACCAGTCCTTTACTTTCAAACCAACTGTTCCAATCGAGATTTTAAATACGAAACCTGCATAAACTAACGCTTCCTCTCTAGAGGTTGTCAGCGTATCAGATCTTGGAGCTAACGATTTCACTCAACATTTTAACCCTATGTTAAATAGGCCTCATGCTCTAGTTATTGTGTAGCTTCCAGATCCCAGGTTGGATTTCACTGATAGTATACCTGTTTGATGTGACATAATGGAAGGCAATTCAGAAGTGTCTTTGTCAGAATGCCCAGCAACTCCCACGTCGGAAATCGTTATGAGAGGAATATTTCATCCTCTTGTCTCTAACCAAATGATGAGTGTAGTGAAATCCACCATACCCACCTCAATCAACAACTCTTCTATGCTAATCATTTTTTCCACTCACTCTTTGAGGTAACCCCTTTCTCGATCAGAATGTCCCCATGCAAGGATATTTTCCTTCGTGAGGGTCAGCAAGGGGCAACCCTCTTTTTCCATTTGGGAACCAAATGGGTGGAGTTTGTCCTTCTCTTAACTAGGTACAACATGGTTTCATCCAAATCTATGGCCCATCCACAAAATCTTCATGGAAACCTGGTTACATCTTTAATCTAGGACCATCTTTTCAAGCTACTAATTCAGGGTTTGTTAATCTTGTGTTTCCTGCCTCAATGTTGCATTCTAGACTACCTTTTCTATAAACCCTTCATTTTCCATATTTTTCCAAGTTAATGAACATTCATATTCATCATAAACCTACTTGGCCTTCGGTTCCTACCAAACTACCTTCATATATACCAAAATTTGAAGGTAAGAATGGTGAAGACCCTCGAGACCATGTGACGATGTTTCATTTATGGTTCTCCTCTAATTCATTGAATGAAAACTATGTTCATTTACGGTTATTCCAACTCACCCTCACTGGGGGCGCTATTAAGTGTTATATAGAAATGGAGGGGTTGAAGTTTGGAACTTTTGGCTATCTAGCCATGTTCTTTGTCTAGTGTTGAACAAAACAAATCCACTCACATTTCCAATCACATTCAGGAATGGAGGAGACGAATTTTTTTTATTAAGGCCATGGTTCCTCCAAAATTTATTTTATAATGGTTCCTGAAGTAATTACTCCCTTATATTTCTAAGGATATTGTGACTTGAGGTGTGTTCACAGAGGAGAAAATGATCTTCATAGCATATTAGATAGAGCTCATTTTCTCTCATTCAGACATGCTCTATGATATAATTCTAGACGCACCATGAACGACGATTGACTTAGAAAAAACAAAATTAGGATGACATGCCGATGGAATTGTCAATTATTTGCAAAGAAAAACCACAAATATGGTTTCCAATTAGATGCAACAGTTATAGATTCAACAAATTGTGGCTATTCAAACCCTTAGTTTGACCACCCCCACCACCCAGTCATCATATGTACATAGTTTGCAGTCGACGACTCCAATGGGTCCTCAACAACCCAAAAAAAAAAACAAGGGAAAGGGAAAAAAGGGTAGTGGGGGTAACGAGAAAAATCTAGGTAATAATGTTGAGGGGGAAAAGACCAAAAATAGAAAGGTAAATTTTACTTGCAATATTTGAAAATAAGTTCACCTGACTCACCTCACTCCCAAACTTGAGGAATTCAAGCGCTTGTTAATGTAGCATCATCCTACTGTTTTGACTAAACTATTTCCAAAAGGATAGAATTGAATGCAGGGTACTTCCTCGGCACCTAATATGGATGGGAGTAATTAGGTTACCCCTACACTGAAATCTGAAACATCAAATGTCTATATGATAAATTTAGATCTTAATTTGAAAACTAGAGCTCATGATTACGGGAATCCTGAGTTTGCAAAAAAGGATGAGTTCCCAAAACTGTCAAACTCTCTCCATATAGATAAACTGGAGGTATACCCAATGTCGCGCATACCAAAAGGTGTGTTGAAGTGGACAAGTCACAAACTGAATGCCAGAGTAGCCCAAATTATTCTATTTTTTAATATTTGGCCCAAACGCCTTGTGCCATGTCCGCACTAGAAGTTATCCAGAGTTTCTATCGCAACGAAATGCATTGTTGTATGATTTAAGGTATTATGAATACTTTAACTCATTGTCCATCATATTTTACACTTCTAACATCAAACATCCCCTTCCATATCACATTTAATTTCATATTGTAGTGATTTACACCACAAAGTCGTGTTTGAAAAATATTTTCCGCACTATGATCAATGAAGGCACTTCGGCGTATGTCATGTCACTATCATGTTGGAGAGTTATAGGCTCATTGGAGTTATCTCTATATCCTATGTTTATTACGGCATTTGATGGTCATTTTTTTACACCACATGTGTCGAAGTAGAAGTAGACGACACACCTCTCAACTGTAATATATTCTTAGGAAGAAGCTGGATGTATGCCATGAAAGTTGTATTTTCCATGGTGTTATGAGTGTTATGTTTCCCTCATGAGGAGAGGATTTTCATTGTTGATTAGTTTTCAGTCACTCGGTTGGATCCAGCGGCATCACCAATATCTGTGGTTCCTTTGATTTAAAATCTGTAGTGGGCACCTGCTAATTGGGGTGTCGGGATGTATCCTTCCCTGATGGGTACCTTCAATTTTCCAACACCATCATTAGACGTTAATATTGGTCTGACTGTTCTTGAATAGTATACACTAAGGGAAAATATCTTTCAAGCGAGATATTTTCAAACTTCTTACTTTGAGTATATGTGGACTTAGCCTCCTCCATTGAC
The DNA here is from genome assembly GCA_000966675.3 of Picea glauca. Lineage (NCBI taxonomy): Eukaryota > Viridiplantae > Streptophyta > Pinopsida > Pinales > Pinaceae > Picea > Picea glauca. The sequence continues at coordinate 64,391 of JZKD02S0877638.1, forward strand.
TTCAGGGGACAAATTGGAACGTATTGGAATGGAAGTTCCATTGTATACAGTCGAGAAATCTTATCAAGTCATTCAATGAGCTACTAGATATGAAAATCCATCTCCTACCTCAGTGGAGGAAGTGGATCCTATTTTAGAGCTTGTACGGGCTCTTAATTCTTTTAAATCTCATGATTTCTTCAACATATTCCTCCCTTCGGATCGGCAAATCCTCGAGGAAATGACAAGTCCTGAGCAGCCTTGGAAAGACTTACATCATAGGTCTTATTTTCTTACTAAGTTTAGTAGTGTAGAGATAGGATAATTTCATTCAATTATAATTGGATATGTTGATCGTCCATTGAACCCTTTGGAAACTCACGGTATGTATGATGAGGGGAAGATGGTGAATATTTTGGATACTATCCCGATCAATATCCCAAGACCCTGGATGTGGTGGAAAATGTTTTCATTGGGGTGGCATGTTTTATAGAATATATTTGTTCATATACAACCCTTTTTAGGGAGTTCTTAGATGTTTTCACTTGGTCTTATGAGGAAATTCTAGGAATTGATCCTTGGATTATCTAGCATGAGATTCGAACTTATGCAAATACTAGACTAATTTGACAAAAGTTGTAACCTGTGAACCATAGGAAAGAAGCAGAAATCAAAGTTGAGGTAGAAAATCTACTCAAAGAAGTATTTATCAATCCAGTACCATTGACGGAATTGGTATCCAACCTCGTTTTGGTTGACAAGAAACAAGGTACAATTTGAGTGTGCATGAATTTCCGATATTTAAATAAATCGTTTCCTAAAGATAACTTTCCTATGCCTTTTATATTCCAAATCCTCGACAAATGCATAGGAAGTGAGAATTTCTCTTTTATGGATGGTTTTTCTAGTTATAATTAGATACAAATCCGGCCCAAGGACCAACATAATATGAATTTTATTTGTCCTTGGGAAACCTTTGCATACAATAAAATTCCCTTTAGTCTAAAAAATGCTCGAGCGACTTTTTAGCAGGCCATGATGTTCACTTTCCATGATCTTAAAAACATATTGGAGGCTTATTTAGATGATCTTATAGATCATTATCATAAGAGACTGCAACATTTTTTGCACCGCTACCTTGTCTTTGAAAGGTGTCGTCATTATTGAATTCGCTTGAACCCTCACAAGTGCATTTTTTGCATCACCTCAGGGCATCTTTTGGGGTTTATTGTTTTAACCAAACAGATCATGGTTGACCCTTTGAAGGTTGAATATATATTGTAGTTGTCTCCCCCACGTACAGTGCATCAACCTCAGATCCTACAAGGAAACAAAATTCTCCTTCGTCATTTCATACCAAACTATGTTGATATCACGAAAGGATTTATGTGCCTCTTGAATTCAAGAGTCCCTTTTCCTGGGATGAATTGGTACACCATTCATTCGATGTGTTGAAGAAACATCTAATTTATGTGCCGCTACTTGGTCCTTTTGACTATAATAGAGATTTCCTATTATTTCTTGCAGCAATGGTGTAATATCCCCAAGTTTACCCCAGTTGTAATTGTGCATATAGGATGGTGAGCCATGATATTTTGGGGCCAGAGTTCCTTTGTATATGTACTTTGAGTTTAGATTTCATGTGTGGTTATTATTCTAGGGAGACAGATGCTAAAAATATTGGTAGGCCTGTCCTGTGTATTATGTAATCACTCAAATACTAATAAAATTACACCACTGATACATACCATCCCGACAAAAGAGTAATGGGGATAAACTCCACTAGAGTGGTAAAAGAGGCTAAGAGTATTAGGTTAAGGGGATAAGCCAAAAGGAGCTTAGGCTAAGAGAATATTTTAATTATATTTCTGAGGATTTAATTTATGGATGCATATGCATTATGCTATCCTAAGTTCCTATGAAAGAGGAACGAATCACCAAGTGAGTGCAAAGGGGGATCATAAAGTGACAAGTGTCATTTTATGCACATGAAAATATAATAGGGAAAACTTAGTGTAGTTTGGCATATAAACTATCAATATCGCCATCAGGGAAGGGGATCGCTCCTCTGTTACCATCCATACTCATTGTCATTACTATTGAAATATTGTAACTACAAAGAGTATTCTATTTATTATTAATGTATTATTCATTAGATCAATCCCCTTTTGTGGATTGATCATGTCGGGAATTGTAAATGACCAAATCCCCTTTTGCAGATTGGTCAAACCCTAATTTAATAAGAAAAATGAGAAGTCAGACCCCATAATTAATTAAGGTGGTTCTAACCACCCAGAAAGAGAAGTCGACCCTGCCAATGAAAAGACACTTTGTTTTAGCTCCTGCTACATTGTATAAATAAAGGAGGCTAGTGCCTCATTTGTTCACTCACTCACTTGATCATCAGAGCACAAGTTGGAGTTGCAGTTGGAGAGGAATGAAGAGAGATAAAGGTGCATTACTTGGAGAGGAATTTATGTAGTGTTTGGTTTATTCTCTTGGCATTATATTGGCTATCTATATTAAGGAAGTTTTTGTTGGGTTTTCTCCCCCATGAGGGTTTCCCAGGATAAAATAATGTGTCTCTTATGATTGTGTATTTCTTAGTGATCCTATATATGCTATGGTTATCTAGTGAATTGAAAAGAAACCTAATAATATCTTAAACTCTAACATGGTATCAGACCTAAGCTAAAGAGAGCATCTTTCAAAAGAAGAAGAAAAAACGTCATTGTTGTCGTACATGAAAATTAGGGCTTTTTATTGAAGAGGAATTTCAGCCCAAGAGACATCTAGAAAAGTGTGCCCTAGCCCAAGGAACTCTTTGGCACCTTCAGTGCACCTTTTCAATGGTTATATCTACTAAAAAGTGAAACCCTAGCTTTCTCCAGTCACAGAAGTACCAGAAAACTAGAAGTACCAGAGTACCAGAAGTACCAGAAGCACCAGTCCAGAAATCCATTGGTTAAGTTTGAAGGGGAAAAAGTTGTATTTTTTGAAATCTAAACACATCGGGCTACTCACCTCAGCCAAGTGCACCTCCTGGTAAAAGATGTCTGCAAGCACTAAGCTTGTTGACAAGCTAGAAGGTGTGGAAAATTTTCGTGCATGGAAGTATAGGATTGGAATCATTCTTGAAGAGAATGACCTATTAAGATTCATTAAAGAAGATGTACTAGAACCCGTCAATGCTACAGCTAAAGCAAAACACCAAAAAGACAAATTTAGGGCCAAAAGAATCATTACAAATTCTATCGAAGATCACTTGATTCCTCAAGTGTCGTCAAATAAGACTTCAAAACAAATTTTTGATGCCCTAACCAAATTATATTAAGGAAATAACATAAATTGGAAGATGAATCTAAGAACTCAACTCAAGAATACAAGGATGCAGAAAGGAGAATCAATCCAGGAATATTTCTCCATAATATCAAAATTCAAAGAACAAATAGAAGCAATTGGAGATACTATAGATGAAGACGAACTCATAATTATGGCCCTTAATGGTCTCACAAGACCTTGGGATGCATTCATCCAAACTATTTGTGCCAGAAAGGAGAAACTACAATTTGACAGTCTTTGGGAAGAAAGTATTCAAGAAGAATCAAGGGTAGCTAATCGAGAAGAGTTACTATCAAGAGATGAAGATCAAGCCCTAACTACTTACACTAAAGGAGGAAGAAAGAAGTCTTACTTCCAAAAAGAAACTTATAAGGAGTCTCAACCCCAAAACAAATTCATACATAAAGAATCTTAACCAAGGAGATTCCAGAAGTTTCAGAAAGGACAAAGAAAAGGAAAAGATTTATCATCCTACCAATGTTACCATTGTGACAAGATGGGACATATTGCGAAACATTTTATAGCTAGATGAGAAGAATACAAGAAGAAAAACAAGAGGTATCATGCCCATGCAGTTGAAGATGAAGAGCCACCCACAAAGATGATAAAAGAACAAATTGAAGACTATGTCTTAATCTCGGCCCTCTCAGGATCAGTATCACCTGGTGAGGACACATGGCTCATTGATAGTGGTGCTTCCAATCATGTGATAGGTCAAAGAGACATTATATCTTGCCTTTCAGAAAAGAAGTTTTCTCATAAAGTTACACTTGGAGATGATTATCAATACCCCATCAAGGGAGTAGGAGAATCAAATTACAAGCTTAATTTAGGAACTCCAATGAAGATGAAGGATGTACTCTATGTACTAGGTTTGACAAAGAACTTACTCTCCATATCAACTTTAGAAAATAAAATCTTTAGAGTTGCCTTTATAGATGGATAATTTCTTATGTGGGCCAAATGAAAAACCATGGAAGAAGCAATTGTTATTGGAAAATAAGAAGGTGTCTTGTATAAGTTAAAGGGTCACTCAGAAGCAGCCATGACCCACTCCATTGATAATTCATGTGAAATTTGGCATAGAAGAATATCCCACATCAACTACAAGGCATTACCATATGTATGCAAGGCATTCACGGGTCTACCAGAGCTCAAGGTTGACCATGAAGGTGTGTGCAATGGATGTGCACAAAGGAAGAACATCAAGAACCCTTTTTCGAAGAGAGACAGTAAAGAAGAAGGAATCCTAGAACTCATTCACTCAGATGTGTGTGGCCCACTGCCATCATCCTCCATCAATGGGTATGTATACTATGTACCTTTTATTGATGACTATTCTCGTAGAACCTGGGTTTACTTTTTGATATCAAAAGATGAAGTGTTCAGTAAATTCAAGGAATTCAAATCCTTGATATAGAATCTTTCTGAAAGAAAGATCAACATACTCAGGTCAGATAATGGAGGAGAATACACCTCAAAAGAGTTTGTAAACTTTTTCAAATATGTCGGGATCAAGAAGGATCTCACCACTCCCTACAATTCTCAACAAAATGGTGTAGCAGAAAGAAAGAACAGAATTATAATGGAAGCAGTGAAAACCATGATCCATGATCAAGATCTTCCAATGTTCTTATGGGAAGAACCAACAAAAACAATAGTATATGTGTAGAACAGATTGTCGCATAGTGCACTTGGGTTCAAGACCCCAGAAGAGATGTTCTCCGGAAAGAAGCTAGAAGTAAGCCATCTTAAAATATTTGGTTGCCTAGTATTTGTACATATTCCAAAAGAGAAGAGAACCAAGCTAGACCCTTTAGTAAAGAAGGGAATATTTGTTGGATACTGTGAGGTCTCCAAGGCCTTCAGAGTTTATATACCAGGTTACCATCATATTAAGATCAGCGGGGATGTAACCTTTGATGAAGATGCAACACTCAAGAAATCAAGAAGATGCCAACTTGAAGAAGTATATGAAGAGGAACCTGTAGCTCACAGAGTTGCAGAACCAGTGAGGGAAATCATAGATTCCCCTAATGAGGAGATTCTAGAAGATCATGACATAGTATAATATCAAGAACATCCTTAGATGATGATCTCCCACAAGAGAAAGCCAGTCTGGGCAAGGGAAATTATTCAATATGGAGACAAGTACGGTGTCCGCGAAGGAACCATGAGACAAGTGAAGAAACCAAATCCATTCTCCAGTTATATCGATTTGATGTGTGATCTCTTAGAGAAGGAGCCTACCTTCTTTGAAGAATCCATTTAGAAGAAAGAATGGGCAGATGCCATGACAAAATAATACCAATCCATTATAAAGAATGATGTATGGGAAATAGTTTCCAGACCGAAGAGAAAGGATGTGGTATCTTCCAAATGGATTTTCAAAATAAAACATGTTGTTGATGGAAGTATTGAGAAATATAAAGAAAGGTTTGTTTCTCATGGCTTCTCTCAAAAGTAAGGAATTGACTATGAAGAGACATTTTCTCCTGTAGCCAGATACACTTTGATCAGAACCATCATATCCCTTGCAGCTAAAACGAAGTGGAAGTTACACCAGATGGACGTTAAAACTGCCTTCTTGAATGGTGTCATTGAAGAAGAAGTGTATATAGAAAAACCTCAAGGATTTGAAGTTGAATACAGGAAGAATCATGTCTGCAAGTTGAAGAAGGCTCTGTATGGATTGAAGAAATCTCCTAGAGCTTGGTATGGAATGATTGACAGTTTTCTTGTGAGCTTGGGCTTTACCAAGAGTAAAGAAGATTCTAACCTTTACTTCAAGGTTATGAATGATGAGCCTGTTATATTGATGTTGTATGTGGATGACTTATTCTTAACTGGAGAAGAAAATCTCATCATTGAATGTAATAAGAAGCTCATTGGAGAATTTTAGATGAAATACCTTGGCCTAATGCACTATTTCTTAGGTCTTGAGGTATGGCAGAGCCCAGAGAAGATCTTCCTTAACCAAGGGAAGTATGCAGTTGAAATACAGAAGAGATTTGATATGTTGGAGTGAAAGTCCATGAATACACACATGGAACAAATTTGAAGCTCATGATTGACTCTTTGTCAGAATTGATTGATGTTATGCTATATAGATAGATCATTTGATTGTTGATGTATCTAACGAACACCAGGTCAGATATCTATTTTGATGTGAACACCTTGAGTCAGTTTCTGGTAGAACCCGGACATGTTCACCTAGTTTCTTCAAAACATGTGATAAGGTACCTTAAGGGTACATTAGATAGTGGTCTCAGTTATGATGGGATCATGACTTCAAACTGAGTCGATATACTGATTTAGATTGGGCTCGAAGTGTCTCTGACAAAAAGAGCACTTCAAGATGTTGCTTCAGTTTGGGTTTAGCCATGATCTCATGGCATAGTAGGAAGAAATCAAGCATTGCTCTCAGCATGGCAGAAGCAGAATACATTGCTTCTTGTTTTGCCATTTGTGAATCCATATGGTTTCGAAAGTTGTTGATAGGTCTATTTGATCTAGATATGGAAGAAATCTTGATCCTATGTGATAACCAAAGCTGCATAAAGCTGACTGAGAAACTTGTGTTCCATGACACATCAAAACACATAGAGATCCAATATCATTACATATGTGATATGGTGCAGAGAGGAGCCATAAAGCTCCAATATGTTAGCATAGATGAACAAGTTGTTGATGTGTTGACCAAGCCTCTATCTCATGTAAAGTTTGAGCACTTTCGAGATAATCTTGGTGTAGTCCATAAGGACCTCCCTCGAAAGGGGGTGTATTGTTGTGATGCTAGCCCCATGATGATGATGTGCCATCCTAGTGATGTGATACTAGCCTCATGTTGATGATGTGTTAGCCTAGTGTTGTGTTGCTAGCTTTGTGTTGATGATGTGCCAGCCTCATGTTGTGATGATGTGCCAACCTAGTGTTGTGATGCCATCCTCGTGATGATGCTGTGTCAGCCTCATGATGTGATGATGTTCCAGCTTAGTGTTGTGATGCCAACCTTGTATTGATGATGTGTCAGCCTTGTGATGTGATGATGTGTCAGCCTTGTGCTGTGATGATGTGTGCCAGCCTCGTGATGTGATGATGTTGCCAGTCTCGTACTTTGATGCCAACTTCATGTTGATGATATTGTGTTGTCAGTCTCATAATGTGATGTCAGCTTCGTGCTAATGATATTGTGTTTCCATTTGTGTACTGTGATGCCAACTTCGTGTTGATGATATTGTGTAGCCAGCTTCGTGCTGAAGACTCTCAAACTAGTGTTGATGTTGATGATGCTCCAGCCTTTGTGTTTTGTTGTTGTTGCTATTGATGATGAGAAAAACTTCTGATGATTTATAGATACGCCAATTAGTGTTCCAAGATGTTGTTGATGATGTTTCCCTCTCTCTCACCTAATGTTGTTGTAAAATACCCTTCTTGTTAAGGGGGAGTGTTGAAATATTGTAAATGCAAAGAGTATTTTATTTATTATTGATGTATTATTCATTAGATCAATCACATTTTGTGGATTGATCATGTTAGGCATTTTAAATGACCAAATCCCCTTTTTTGGATTGGTAAAACCCTAATTGTAATAAGAAAAATGAGAAGTCGGCCCCCAAAATTAATTAAGGTGGTTCTAACCACCCAGAAAGAGAATTTGGCCCTTCTAGTGAAAATACACTTTGTTTTAGCTCCTGCCAGATTGTATAAATAAAGGATGCTAGCACCTCATTTGTCCACTCACTCACTTGATCATCAAAGTGCAAGTTTGGAGCTGCAGTTGGAGAAGAAGGAAGAGAGAGAAAGGAACATTACTTGGAGAGGACTTTATGTAGTGTTTGGTTTATTCTCTTGGCATTGCATTGGCTATCTATATTAAGGAAGTTTTTGTTGGGTTTTCTCCCCCATGAGGGTTTCCTAGGATAAATGATGTGTCTGTTGTGATTGTGTATTTATCAGTTCTTCTATCTATGCTATGGTTATCTAGTGAATTGAAAAGAAATCTAATAATAGCTTAAACTCTAACAATTACCACACCTGCATTGTGAAAGATAGGGGGTGGTTATCTAGTAATCAATTTGAAGAAGTGGGTTGTCAGGCCCATATGTTTTTGAAGAAGCAGCTTGTCATGCTCATGTGTGGTTGAAAATGCAGGTTTTCAGGCCCGTAAGCATTCTCCCCAGGTAGGAGAAGTGTTTTCAAAGAGGCGGGTTCAGGAAATATCTGAGCCCTGTAGCTGCAATCATCATTTTGGGAAATAAATTCCCAAAAATTATCTCACTTGGAGAGAATGTTTATGGGCCTGAAATTGTTGAAAGATTGGTTGTCATTGATTTCAACCCTTGAAGAAGTCTAGTAGCCCCAATGGTATGGTTATGGAACCCAAAGTTGATCAAGGAAAAAGTCCATGAAGGACAGTGTGAATGTAGGTAACTCACTCATGGATAGATAGTCCTCATCATGCCATTTTCATTGGTATGTGGTATGCCATGTAGTTCCTCATAGTTAGGGAGTTATGGCATTGTTAAGTTAGAAGCCCTAAAGAATGGTGAAGAAGACCTTGGTTGGTTACAATTCTTTAATGAAAGGGTAAAGTGGTTGTAACAAGAAAGATAAGAAGCCCCTAAGATTAAGGAAAGAGGTTACCTAGAAAAAGTATAAATACACCTCGAGTCATTCACAAGAACATTCACTCACTTATTATATTTAACATCTTCTAGTGAACTAGTGATCTATTTAGCAAGTTTGCGATGGTGAAATTCAAGGTAGCGATGAGTGAGAAGTGCGACAGTTTTGGGGTTGTAGAGGAAAGTGAAAATATCTGAGGAAACCCTAGTTTGGTTCATCATCATGGTTCAGACTACTAGTGTCCCATGAGGCATCACCACGAGTTGCAGTATACCTATCGCACGAGGCCCCGCGAGACAGGATGTCTTAGTCCCGCAAGGACAAGACAAGTTTGGGGAAAATTCTAGTACCATGCCCCTGAAGACAAAATATAACTTACAGATCATCATTTCAGTGTTTTAGATCAGCTACATAGCTACTGGTATGTTTTTGTACTTGTTGTGAAGGTTATGCTTGATTATGATGTGATGTATTCTTGAGGCATACTTGGCATATTGATGAGGGTTTGACACATGATTGAGGTACATCTTGGCTACATGATTGAGTAAGGTATTTTGGTATGTTTCGTTCAACATATGGCATGGTTGTTATGGTTCATATCCTTGAGATGATTGTTCATGGCTTAGTTATACACTTGATGTATGTTGGCATATGCATGAGGGACATGCATTGGTTCTTCATTGATGATATGGTACAGATCTATACTTGATTGATGATATGGTATAAGGTACAGGTTGTATTCATGTTTTACATATGGTACATGATTGGATACTATAATTGATGTTATAGTTGGTATATATTATTGTTCATGATTGACGTATATATGTTGGTACACAATTGATGGATGATATGGTTCAGATTTTGGTATAACACAGGTTGATGGTGCAGGTTACAGGTTGATGGTACAGTTACAATGATAGGTTGGATACAATGAAAGGTAGATTTGAAAGTGATAGTGACAGTGACAGTGATAGTGGCAGTGATTGTAGTAGTGATAGTTGGTCTAAACTTATATTTTAGGGCGGTGGGATGGGGCAAGGAAAGGGGGTTGTATCCTCCTTTTGGTTGGTGCTGAAGAACATAGGGATTTGGATATTCCTTCAAGTTGGAGCCTAAGAATCAAGGGTTTGTAGCCTCCTTCTAATTGGAGCTGGAGAATTCAGGGAGTTTTAGCTTCCTTCAAGTTGGAGCCTAAGAATAGGGGGTCTTAGCCTCCTTTCAGTTGTAGCTGGACAATTGGGAATTTGGTGCTTCCAATGAATGTATTATTTTGAAATATAAGAAAATCATTATGTGGTTTTCTCCCATTTGGGTTTCCAAAGTGCTCATAAATATTTACAAAGGAGATACCAAACTCAAGGGAGATAATCTTCAAACCATTAGAGATAAGTTTGAGAAATTGAAGCTGAAGGAAGATGAATACATTGAGGCCTATTTTCTATGAGTTTTTGAAACAATGAACACTATCAGAGGACTAGGAGAAGAATTTGATGAGTCAGTGGTCATTCAAAAGGTTCTAAGATATCTACCTATAAGATTTGATCCTAATATATTATCCCTGTAAGAAAGAAAAAATATTGATAGTTTGAGCATGGATGAGCTACAGGGAATATTCACAGCTTATGAAATGAGGATAGAACAAGAGAATCCAATCATGAAGGAAGTAGCTTTCAAAGAATCCAATAAGATGAAGAAGTGAAACAAGAAAAAGTAAAAACTACATTGCAGTTGCAATAATGATTCTAAGGAAGATGAAGAAGAGGTAAACTTAATAAGGAAGGTAAAAAGAGGAACCGGTAAGTACAAAGGTATGCTTCCATTAAAATGTTTTAATTTTGATGGTATTGGTCATTTTTTTCCAAATGTACTTATGCTAAGAATAAAGGTAGCAATGAAGAAGAAGATCCTAAGAAGAAAAAGAAAAATCAAAAGGGATACAAGAGAAGGAACAAAAATAAATTCTTCAAGAAAAGTCTCTACTCAAAGGAAGACATATCTTCATCAAATGAGGATGATAATAGTGAAAATGATTCATAAAGAATACTCTTCATGGAAGTAGAAGATGATGAAGAATATTCTGAATATTCTGAAGAAGAAGGAGAAGTCGATCTCCAAGCAGAATTAATCAGTTATTTAGAATAACTAGGGAAAGAAAGAAAGAAAATTAAGTCACTTAAGGTAGAGTTAAAAAAGAAAGAAGGATATCAAAATTTCAACTCAGAATAAGTCGAGCAGATAATCATGAAGTTAAATATCTAAGTAGAATAAAACAGAAGGATTGAAGAAACACTCAAAGTTCAATTAGAAGAAAAGGAGAAGATGATTGAAAGCTTGGAAGTGGAAATAGTCACTCTAAGAAAATATATTCAGTAGTAGAATAGCACCAAAATATTGGATGAGATCATCAGCAGCAAAGGACATATTATGACAGGTCCAGACTAGGATACAACCATATGTAGACCAAGAAAGGCTCAAGCTCCAAGACGAAAATTAAGGAAGCAGAACAAAGCACCTATTCAGAAATAGTCATAGGTACTCAGGAAGAAAATCACAGAAGAATTGAACCACCTAGAAGACTCATAACACAGAACCAGCAGTGAGCAACAACTCAAGAAGAATAAGGCTTCAGAAGAAAAACACCATTCAGAATATCTACTACATCCAGGTATCAAACTATTTTTCTTGGTTTATGATTTTCTTGTCACAATTTTGGTCACAAAGATGCAAACTATAGAGCCTATGCAAAGAACAAAAGAAACTACGAAGGAAATTCAAACAACAATTATCTCAAAAAGTCACATGAAGCACAGAAAAAAAAATGACAACAGTTTTGGCTCATTGAGTAATGAGATAGAGTGCTACAAGTGAAACAATTTTGGACACATGGCCAAATATTATAGATTGATTGTTCCTCCAAGGGAACCAAACCAGAAATCCAACAGTCCTAGACATGTCATGAAATCTAAATAAGGGGATCTAAGGTACTTTGCACTTGTGAAATGGTGGATGATTTTCTTTCAAATTCTTAATGGTCTCTATTTTTTTTGGCACTCATATTTAATTTGGAAAACAACGCAAGAATAAATGATCGTCTAATAATTAAGTGCATACAATGTAATGTGATTGCAACAATAAGTTAACTTATCATCTTTGTAAATCAATAAACAATTTGTGTCGTTTCAAAACAATTAATACTAAGTGGAAAATCATAAATCCATCAAGAACAACTTTCTCTTTGAATCAATAGTTGGTTGAGGGATTTAATTATAAAATTTATGGAGTTGCAACCCCTTTGTGCAAAAATGTCATAAAGACCTACCTAAAATTGAATAAGGAATTTACTTTCAATCAACATCAAATCATTGTAAAATCACACTTTGGGGTGCATTATCAATAGTACCCAACACCCTAGTATTGTTAGAATCAATCAAGCATGAATCATAAGAAACAAAATAAGCAGGTGAACATGACAAATAAAAAATGGGTATAGGAGGAAAGAATTTTCAAAATTCTATTCAAGAAATTAAAGAATTACAAGTCTCCTTACATGAATTGGATAATTGATTCATTGATCTTCATAAGCATAAAATTGATCTCAGTGATAGATTGATTGAAGCACTTCAACTAAAAGTAATTGAAAAGGAGAAGCCAATTTCAAACATTGTTGATGCAAAATGTGCAAAAAATGACCTCATACAAAAGGTTAATACAACTTGTGACACTGATTATATAATGCAAATGGTTGATCTTACTTGTGATATGCATGAACTAATAATTGATATAGATACAACAAATCATATGATTCATTATTCCTTAGCTGGTCATGAGAAGGAATCATACATTGAATTGATGAAGGAAAGTTTTGTTGAAGATGAGTCACAAGTAGAAGAACAAAGTGATAGAAACAACAATAAAAGTGAATTTGAAGTTATCAAATAAAATATTTATGAAAAAAATCAAAATGATATTTCCAATATGATTGTATGATATTGGGATGAAATGAAATTCAACAAGAATTATCATGGCTTAGGATATGACAAAGGAAGCAACTTTCATATTCTAGATTATTTTATTTCGTTTCAGTTTATGAGTGCAGGATTTCTTGATAAAATTTTGAAGAATCCATAAATTAATGTAGAAGTTAATGAGGTTAATGATAGAGTTGATGATAATCATATTGAGGAAAAACTTGAGAGCCAACATTGTCATCGATTTGGTCATATGGAGACACAGTTTTTTAATCTCGATATGTATCTTCATTATGGGAAGACAAATCATTTTTGAAATAAATGTGAAAAGAGGAAGAAGGATAAAAATAAAAAAAAATCATTATGATTGGATAAGTTCTTGATGATAGAATGAACTAGTCAAGAAGTTGCATATGTATTACTCTCTAGTTAAAACACAAGTAAAGATAAATTTGCATGGAGAAATCACAAAAGTAGAAGGATTTCAAACAATGGTTATAGTTTAATATTTTGAGCATGATTGGGTCCAATTCTACATGTCGTTTAAATTGAATTATGAGTCAAAGATAAATGTGTTCTCTTGCACTCAATAGCGGGAGTACATTGATGAAATCAAAATGGTTAGTGGTCAACCTAAACCACCAAATTAATCAAGTCAAAATGGTCAATAGTCCACCAAAATCCACCATATATAGTGATGAACCATTGAAGAACAAAAGAATACAAAATATGAAGCTTGGTTCCCTTCCACATACTTCTCACCTTACACTTGACATGGGGGAATGCCAATGATGATAGGTAGGCTTCATTTTTTGACGTCCCATCAATCAATATTCAATAATTATTTGGGAATTCCAACATAACAACTAGTATCCTCAACAAGATATCTAGAATTATGTAATGTACACCAGCCCAATTGAGGGCTATTACGTGTGGAATTACACATAAATTAAAATTTTTATACCAACTAATTATTGTATCTTACCAACTACAAATTACACATAGATTTATCTATTGTCTGATACCATTAATGAAATGCATCTATAGTATACTAAAATCAACAAGAATGCAGTCAAATAACACATCATGGCAACATATAAATCCTTATTAAACATAGAGTGAATGCACAACCATTAAGCTCATAATATAACACATAAAATAGATAAAGCACTTATCTTTTTAAATTGGTTGTGCAACCAGTTGCTTGGGACAGACATTCCACCCAACCATAGACTTGTTGTTACATATCTCAATAGAAATTCACCCTAGAGATGGGGCTAGTAATCCACAAAAGAGGGTGGTCTCTCTTGGAAAACCAATGTTTCCGTAAATCTCTTCGAACCCCAATTATTGACGATCGACCATCGACAATCTCCTTGGAAAAGAACCTTTTTACCAATTTTTTCAAACCACATTCATCGGCCATCGACCATCTCTTGCCTGATGTGGCAACTAAGTTGATGTGGAAATCTAGCGGATGTGGCATGACATGTGGATGTCGATGTGGAAATTTGGCTGATGTGGCATGACACATGGATGATAACATAACATGAAACATCATCCCCCTCTTTCATTTTTCATCGGGAATTGGAAACTTCTATTGGATGAACTAAAAACCTTGCTAATTCTATCAGCCTTCGATCATCATCCATCAATGATCGACGTTTTCCTTCAGATGCATGAAACCTTTCGCCATTTTTTGTCGACCCCTGATCATCGGCCATCAATAATCGTGGATTTTGATTTGACAAGTAAATTTACTCACGAGTTCATTGAACATCGATTCTTAGCATTTTTCAACCAAAATATAGGATGAATTTGGGCCATTGATTTTCCAGTTAAAATGATCTTGACCATCGATTCTGTAATGTCACTAATCTACAAAGATGATTCCTGGTCATCGATATGATTTACTTTCCAAACCATTGAAAATAAATCCATAACATCTATCTTCTATACTTTCAAAACTGTTGAAAATGAATCCATATCATCGATCTGCTTCACTTTCCAAGACACCAAAAATGAACAAGTTTTTGAGCAATTTAGGATGAATCCAGGCCATTGATCTCAAGATCAAATGCATTCTTGGCCATCAATCCATGAAACTTCATCGACTTCTTCAGTCACCATTAAAACATGAATTTCAACCTTCCAAGTCAAATTTATCTCCAAAATATATAGAGTGACACCATTAAACCTCTCTTCGATGGTTATGAGGCATTTTAAACATGAATCTTCTCATGAATTTGGCGATTTCACTTCGTTTTTCATCATTTTTTCACAAATTCATCATAGGGGAAACTCTGCAACAATAAATTTCACCCAAATTCACACCAATAATGGCCCATGCAAGCCCAATGTTTGAACTAGAAGCTATGATACCATAATGTAACATATCCCAGCCCAGTTGAGGGCCATTATGTGTGGAATTACACATAAATTAGAAATTTTCTGCTAACTAATTCATGTAGCCTACCAACTATGAATTATACATAGATTTAGCTATTGTATGATACCATTAAGAAATGCATCTATAACATGTTGAAATCAACATGAATGTAGTTAAATAACTCAACATAGTAGAATATAATTCCTTACTAAACACGGAGTGAATGCACAACCATTAAGCTCATAATATAACACATAAAACAAATAAAACACTTATCTTTTTAAATCAATTGTGCAAATAGTTGCATGGGATGGAAACTCCACCCAACCATAAAAATTTTGTTCCATATCTCAATATAAATTCACCCTCGAGTTGGGGCTATCAATCCACAAAAAAGGGTCGTCTCTCACTGTCCATTCACAACTCAGAAAAATCCCACAACCCACTCGTATTCTCCTACAACTATCCCGATTTTCCACCATATCTCTTCCTCTCGACCTACCCAACCCACTGAATGCACCTCTTCACTTCTCTCAATACATCTAGAATCCCATTCAGTTATCAGGGTCTCTCTTGCACAAGTAACTAGGAATATCACTACTGGGAAACTCAAGGGAACTCATTGCTAGGAAAAATACTAGGAAAAAACAAACAAGCATGCTTATTGCTCTAGTGAAACTCTCATAGGAATTCACTCTCCAGAATTGACATCCCAATTCTTCTACAATATCGACAACTTGCTTCTTTAGTCTTTAGCTCCACAAATGCTCTAGAATTCCCCCTCCATGGTTTCTCTAGATCTAGCTGATCCACGAGGATATAGAATGCTCAAATATGATCTAGGAGGATCCAAAATTCTTAAAACTTGATATTATCAAATGATATTGAAAACAAAATCATTACCTAGATCTTAGATTTAACTTTCCAATGGTGCAAAAATCGTCTCAAACAGAGTTCATATGTAAATGTTATGGTTGATCAAAGTTTGGTCAAAACATGTCAAAAGTCAAAGCAGGGGTGCCACGTGGTAGGCCCACAAGATGCCACGTGAAATATATGTACAACTAGTGAATATGAGAAAGATCAAGGGATATTATGTATCACCAATGCAAATGGGAAATAAACTTTGGGAAATAGGGGTTTAATGTGAAACAAAGGTCATAAAAACCTTGAGAACAAAATGGCTTAGATTTTTGGGGCTAGATGATTATTGTGGTATAATAAAAATTATTGTCCCATTCTCACTCCTTTGGGTCTCTTTTATACCATTTCAATATGGTTGAGACCATTTTTCTACAGTTTTTAGGGAGTTATAAAGTTAATTTTCCTATAAACCCTATTTGGGAGCCTACAATTTTCACTTTTTTAATATTTTTTTAGCACATTATAATGCACTCTCACCTTTCTTAAAGAAAAAGGGAGAGTACTTGCACATTTACTGAGAAAAAGTAGCAAGTGTATTTATGATCCAGGTGGATATCAATGGCCACCCACCTATTCCAACTGACTCATCTTCGTAGTTTTTCAATTTGGCAGTTTTTTCCTAGTTTTCGGGTCCTAAACTTCTGGGACCGTTTTGAGGCCCTAAACAATGTTTTTAGGGCTCACCATAGTTAGACTGAGGATGGAGTTATATTTTTACAAAATAATGTGTGTTCCTCGGATATACCTTTCCAACAGGTTATTGTTTTCCTAAAACAAAGATCGTATGCAAAAGTTATGACCCTAGGAAGTTGATGTACCAACTTACCCCAACAGGGCCCACATGACTCTTGGCGCTTCATCTCCTAGGGTTAGGTTTTTGGATGTCTAGGGTTTTGGAATTCATTTTTATTTTAAAAAGGATTTCAAAGCCTCATTGTAATCATTTCCTTGTGAATGAGCACAACCGTCACATCTCTTCTTAGAGATAAGTCGCCACCATTCTAGCAAGCTTGTTTCAGTCTGCATTTTATAGTTTTAGCATATTTATTTATCAATAGAAGCCAAGTTTTAATGTATCTTTGTTATTATTCATTGAATCTTTGTGTTAATAATATAGATCTGTATTCATTTCGTTCTACTCATAAAATACATATGAATGGTATCAGAGCAGTCTGCTCCTTGTCATTTTGAATGCATGTCCCCAACGAGGTCAAGGTACAAAGAGTTGGGTCTCGAGCTTGTTTCTCTTGAGGAAAAAGGCTCTCGCATGCCCAAGAGACCTTCCATGGTGGGATAAAATAAAGACGACGAAACATGAGATCCTTTCAAACATTTTCTCGAGGAAGCCCCTGTGCAACAGAGGAATGAGATGATGGATAGTTTTGCAGAAATCCTTCGACAAATACCAACAGGCGACGGATATTCCTCAAGCGGAGGCACCTCCCCCTTCAAGGTACATATAAACTTTGATATTCCTATATTGAATATCATATAGACGCATATGTTGTAGAAAAATGGTTGAATATGCTAGAAGGGTATTTGTTTTGTCCATAACTTTTCAAATAGAGAAAAGATTACTTTTGCACTCCTCAAAGTCGTCCCCCATGTCAAAGATTGGTGGGAGACTTACTGTGAGAAAAAGGAAATAGAAGAACCCTCATTATTTATAGTCACACTCACCTAGAATTCCTTTAGGGATGCTATTAAGGAACAATACTACCTTGTTGGAAGTTATGACGACCTATGTACAAAATGGACCACACTACAACAGGAAAGGGGCCAAGCAGTGCCAGAGTTCACAAAAATCATCCATGCCTTGCGCACCAAGCTGGGTATAAAATATTTTTAAGAGACATATGGTGCTCAAGTACCGTGGTTGTCTGTATAGATACATCCAGGAAGAAATGGAGTTTCTAGACATGTCCTCCTTGGGTGCAGCCTATCGATATGACATCAAAATCGAGCAGAAGCTTAAACAAAAATTGTGGCAGTTTGGCTTTGGGAACCCCTCACAACAGAAGCAGGGCAAGGGAAGCCCCAACCCGTAGAACAAAGTGCAAAGAAAATATGGAAATCCTCGGGAAAACTAGTCTAATATGCAAACAAAGAATGACCATGGAAAGAAAAATAAAGATATTGGGAAGTGGTGTGAATTCCATAAGATCCCCTGGCATTACATTGTTGATTTACACTCAAAGTAGTCATTGATGGCTGAGATGAAAGCCTCTAAATCAGATGTGGGTTCTGAGTCAGAACCAGAACCCAGTGCCACTGTTTCTACCACCAAGATCCATCCCGGTGAACCTAATGAGCCAAAGGAAGGAGATCACTTATTTCATTCACATATGTGGGTGAAAGGCACCCCGTTGCACTTCATAGTTGATAGTGGTAGCCAGAAGAACCTCATCTCAGTGAAGGTCGTCAAGAAATTAGCCCTGCCGACAACACCGCACCCACAACCCAACACCATCGGATGGCTCCACCAAGGAAGTGATCTTCACATCAGCCAATAGTGTCGCATGTCCTACAACATCAAGCCCTTCAAAGATGAGGTATTGTGTGATGTTTCTACCCTTGAAGTTTGTGATGTTCTTTTGGTCCAACCTTATTTATGGAAATGTCATGTTGTATATGAGTCTAGGCCTCGCAGTGTTATTATTACTTTGGACAGGAAATTATACAGGATACCCGAGGTAGTCCCAGCTAGTTCCATTTCCTTGATCTCTACCAAGCAATGTAGGAAGGTCATCTCTCAAACTGGGAATTTTGTCTTCTTCGTGATTCTCTCTCAGAGTGAGTGAAAGATTACAAACACATCCATGGCCTTCGCGACCGACCTCTCCATACAGTAGAAGCAAGTGGATAAGGTCATGGAAGAATACAAAGACATATTCTCCTCATCTACTAGGGTACCTCTGCACTATCATCTCAAGCATTCCATCGATATGACCCTCGATGAATCGCTACCCAATGGGCCAATATATCGTCGCTTTTTGTTATAAAATAAGGAGATCAAAGAATTTCTCCACAAGGGGCACATCTGACCCAATTCATCACCTTGTGGAAGCCTAATCGTTCTTATGCAGAAGAAAGACGGGACCTGACAAATCTGCATTCATTATCGGGCCCTAAATAAAATCACAATTAGGAATGGGTACATGATTCCCCAAATTAACTGTCTCCTTTATCAACTCAAGGGGGAAAAATACTTTAGTAAGATTGATCTGAAGTCTAGCTACCATCAGGTCCCAATAGAGTAGACAAATGTATGGAAGACTTCCTTCAAGTAAAAAGAAGGTCTTTTTGAATGGATGGTCATGCCATTTGGTTTGACAAATGCATCAAATACTTTCATGAGGATGATGGACGATAGCTTGTGGTCGTTCACCAATTATTTTGTAGTGGTGTATCTGGATGACATCCTCATCTACAACAATACTTGGGTGGAATACTTGCAGCATATTCAATAGGTTATGCACACTCTGCGGTAGCACAAGATATATGCCATCTTGGAGAAATATTGCTTCGACATGGACAAGGTACAATACTTAGGATAAATAGTTGATAAGCATGGTGTGCATGTGGATCCAACCAAGATCCAGGTCATTCATGATTGTTCATCCCCAAACACACTCACTGAGCTTCAGAGCTTCTTAGGCCTTGGAAATTTCTATTGCAGGTTCATTTTGGGATTCTCCCATATTGCATGGGCCCTTAGCCAAGTAACCAGGGGTGGTGGTAAGGAAAATTTTGTGTGGGGCATTTCTCAACAAAAAGAGTTCGATGATTTGAAGCAATGGTTGTGCTCAACCATAATGCTTTCATTAACTGACCTGCAACAACTCTTTGATATTGAGACAGATGCTTTGGACTATGTTGTGGGAGCAGTTCTCACTCAGTATGGCCACCTCGTGGCCTATCATAGTGATACACTATAATATGTCGTTCGTAAGTGCCTTACTTACGGCAAAGAAATGTACTCCATTGTGCAACCCTATTGTCAATGGAGGCATTACATTCTTGGGAAGGAGACAGTCATCCACATTGATCATAAGTCGCTTCAGTTCATGCAGACACAAGGCAAATTGCAGAATGACTTCCATCAAAAGTGGTCCACATACTTGCAGTAGTTCCACCTCAACATCAAGTATAAGATAAGAAGTACCAAATGCATTGTTGATTTCCTCAAGTGGCCTCTAGTCATGGCACTCACCATAGTGCTATACTCTTATGCTCATGAGACCTCTAGATGGACCCAACTCTATGAGAAAGATCCTTACTTTTCCACCACTTATCAAATGTTGGACACAAACACAATTGTCACTAACTTCCATCTTCAAGACGGGTTGTTGAGCCATCCAGTCCATCTCTTCATTCCATCAAGTGAGCGAGCAAACCTGATTTTGGAAGCCCACTACAGTTGTGTGGCAAGACACTTCGGTGTAGAAAATACAATGGTGGTGATGCAACGACATTTCTATTGGTTGAAACTTTGATAGGATGTCAACAATTATATCAAGTCCTGCACTGACTGTGTTATTGCTAAACCATCCAATAAGAAAAAAGGCATGTACACCCCTCTCCCTACTCCTGTCGAGCTGTGGGAATCCATCTCAATGGACTACATGTTGGGCCTTACGTCCACCAAGCGGGGAAATGAATGTGTTTTTGTGGTTATTGATTGCTTTTCCAAGATGGCGATTATGGCCGCCTCCAAGAAGAGCATCACAACAGAGGCCATTGCCAAGCTCTTCTTTGAATTAGTGTGGGTACATTTTGGAATACCACAAACCATTATCTCATATCAGGACAGCCATTTACTCAACACATTATGTTCAAGCCTCTAGTCATTAATGGACACCAAGCTCCCCAAATCCACTACCTTCCACCCCCAAATGGATGGCCAAACCGAGGTCGTCAACCGGATGATCGCGCATATTTTGTGCATGTACAATTCCAAGAACCCCCACGCATGGGATGAGAGTCTTCCCTATGTTCAAACTAGTTACAATAGATTCATACATAGCTCAACCAACCACAACCCCTTTCAAGTGGTGATGGGATTTCAACCATTGGGTCCCATGGATGTTGCACTACCCCTGATGGCCACCCAAGAAGACTCGTCCCATACTCAAACTGAAGGTGACAAAGCCACCTAGTTGATTGAGTAGATCCAGCACATCCACTAACAATTTTAGGATATTTAATAGAAATCCAATGCCAAGTACAAGAAACACCATGATCAACATCAGGTGCCACACAAGTTTCAGGTGGGAGACAAATTTTGGTTGCACTTGCAGAAAGAACGCCTTATAGGGCCCCACTGGAAGATTCATCCACTCCACTATGGGACTTACACCATCACCAAGGTTGTCGGCGAAAATGATTTTGAGATCAATATTCCCCACTTCCTTCGCTTTCATCAGTGTTCAATGTGGATCTTCGTCGGCCATATTTTCCACCATTATTGGACACCTCAGAGATAGAAGAACAATTGACAACAACATAAATCAACCCTGACTACATGGAATAGGCATCCACTGATCAGATCGTGGAAACAGAGGTCAAGGGAACTCACCAACAGAGGATCCAACTTTATCGGGTTGTCAAAGCAGGGCATCTTCTACACCAAGGCAAGTGGCTCACCCAGGGCCAAATTCAGCAGAAATTTCCTCATCTGATGGGGGAAGTCAACAAAATGGAGATCATTTCTTTGTATATTTTGACCTTGTAAAATTATTTGTTGCAAACATATTTTCAGTAAAAGAATAGAAAAGATACAATGGAAAATACACACATTACATAGAGATTTTTCCCCTGGAAACGCAAACTAGGACAACCAACATATTCTATATTCATTCAGTGTGATACATTGTTTACAATATAAAATATACATATAGGATCCAACGGCATCCAAAACCATAACCCAATGACCTGTATTAGTCAACAACCCTGATTCCTTAACTAGAAATAGAAAACCATCGAAAAAAATCATGTGTCGAAAAACCTCCCAACAATGGACACGAAAATAAGACGACATGAAAAACGAGGCAAAAATGTGATAGTTTCCCGAGGAAAAAAAAATCTCAGGGGCACTACCCCTGAAACTCCGA
>JZKD02S0877638.1:102460-120596 GCA_000966675.3 Picea glauca
CACCTATTCCAACTAGCTCATCTTGGTCGTTTTTCAATTTGGCAGTTTTTTCCTAGTTTTTAGGTCCTCAACTTTCAAGACCGTTTTGAGGCCCTCAATAGATTTTTTAGGGCTCGTCATAGTTATACCGTAGAATAATTTAGATTCTAACATCATATGGTGTGTTCCTCGGATAGACCTTTCCAATAGGCTATCATGCGCCTAAAACAGAGATTGTATGCAAAAGTTACGACCCCAGGAAGTTGATGTACCAACTTACCCCAACGAGGCCCACATGACTCTTGGCGCTTCATCTCCTAGGGTTAGGTTTTTGGATGTCTAGGGTTTTGTAATTCATGTTTATTTTAAAAAAGCTTTCAGAGCCTCATTGTAAACATCTTCTTGTGAATGAGTGCGGCCGACACATCTCTTCCCAGAGATAAGCCGCCACCATTCTAGCAAGCTTGTTTCAGTCTACATTTTATAGTTTCAACATATTTGTTTATTAATAGAAGCCAAGCTTTATTGTATATATGTTATTGTTCATTGAATTTCTGTGTTAATAATATACCTATGTATTCAATTCGTTCTACTCATAAAATCCGGATCAATTGCCAGGAAGGATTTTTGGCAGAGTTCTAGGAGAGTCCATGCAACAAAAAGGGGAATATGAAAGGATAATGGTCAATCACATGCATATCATCTACTGAGGTGGGAAAATATGCTATAACATATTCCCCCTTGTGTGTGAGGTAAAAAGAGGAGTTGATGGCCAAAATATATTATCATATGGCGAAGGGAGTGGTAGAGTGAGACCAGCAGGAGTTCATCAAACTATGGATCAAGAAAGCACCTGCAAAAAAAGACAAGGTATCAAATTAGTCTCTTCTCAAGGTGGGAATATCCATGCTCAGGTGTGGATAAGCATGGATGCCAAATCAAGGACACTGCAGATCCATGAAGTATATATAAAGCAATGATCACGACCACGAAAAAGATACACAATGGATCAATGTCAAAATAGATCATAGCCACAAACAATACACAATGGATCTATGTCTCAAAGTATATCAAGAGGATAACTAGAGAAATTAGATGAACAAACTGATCCTCTAAAAGTACCAATGTCATATGGGTGAGTGGTATTTTCTTTCACAACTCAAACAACAACATAAAGTGGAGATGCTACTAAGGTCTGAGATCTTCAATCCTAACTCATCAGGGTACGAATATGCACCATTTGAGTAAATGTGTTGATGTCAAACATGGGAAAATCATTTGATTACCGATCATTAATGTGTACCATTAACAAACATGAGATAACCCACCAATAATTATAATGGGAATCAAGGTAACTAATACATTCTAGCAAGTGTGAATAGATGTGTAGTCATAAAAAACTTGTAGATTCTATCGATTAGGGGAAATTGGCATATTCCCAATGCCAATAGTGAGGGATCCTTCCCCTTATTAATGCAAGCCCCAAGGTAATATAAAGTTTCTAGATCCCATTCTTAAAGAAAATGAGTCAAAGTTGATGGGAAGAGATATGTTGTAAGGAGGGCATTGAGGCATCCCTCATCATCCAACATGAAAAAACATAAGGAGAAATATTTGGAAGGACTCAGATGAAAAATTTGGAAGAGAAAACCATCGAGTACGTCTCTTTCATGTGCCAAATGGAATAACACATGGAATATACCCTCTAAGAAAAAACCAATAATGAAAGCTATTGATAGAGATGAGTAATTCCATCAATGATGAAGATGGAAACCAAGTTACAACGTGAATCCCAATATGTGAACAAATTTCTTGTCTTCAAATGCATAAGAAACCACTCAGCCAACAACCAATGATGATTTGTCATTTGTTGAGCACAAGGTAACCTAACAATGATGGAAACAAGCCTAGGGTGATATGACTCTAGGTCAAACTCTTAGAGAAATCTGTCATAGTCGATAAGAGATGATGCACTAGTGAGAATTCAATGGGGAACTTCCATACTGGCATGAGTAACAGACAAAGATATTGATAGAACTTGATAACTGCTTTACAATTGGGAATGTTGACATGAAAGGTTAGGGAATTTGAGGAATGATCGACACAGGCTAAAACATTCCTTAAACATAAGAATGACACAACAGTGACTTGGACAACATTTGACACCAAGTGGAACAATAATCTAAGTTTGTAATGTATGAGGCACCAAAAAAACTCTCCATGATGATTGGAAAAGTAACCAGTCCAATTAACAAAACTTAAAAAATCAAGGTTTGGCTTCCTAAGGTCATACTAAAGCAAACTTGTTGAGAAGACAAGTCAAAACTAGGTGCTTTCTTTAAGGGAGACATGAATCAACACAATTTCCAACAAAACAAAGATCTTTATTCTACCCCCTCCATCTCTTTTTTAATTATATTTTATTGTTTGTGTCATTTTCATATTAGTAAAGATTGTAAAAGAATAAAATTATGTTAAAATATAGTGGATGAAACGAGTTTCGCGGGGAAATAAAACTAGTTCCAAGTGCATGGAATATGCCCCTGCAAAATTCATGGAGGATGTGTAGGATATGAACACTCTTTGTGGTGTTTCCTTCAGAGATAGGGTTATGAGATGTAGAGGCAACAAATGAAAAGGAAAGTGGATAAAGAGAATGCATATGCAACTAGTAGCAAATGGTAAATCGAGGTTGGCATTAGGCTTAAAAAATAAAGCAGTGATATGCGACGTAGCAATGCAATTTGAAATGAAAAAAGGGAGTCCCATTTGTAATGGCCAACAATAGTTTCAAAACACCTCATGCAACTTCAACGCAAATTCATGGTGGGACAAAAAAGGGGACTCGCGAGCCTATACAAAAAATCAAGCATGGGCATCAAAATGTCAAATAGGGTTCTAACTAGGGAATCCATGATCGATAGGCTCTATGATGTGAATTGCAAAACTTTTAAAACGACAAAGAAGGACTTCATGTTTCAACTCAGTGGGGTCAATTTTCAGGAAAAATAAAACAAGAAATGGATAATTCACAAGCCAAGAAGGAAACCTAACCTATATTCCAGTTTCCAGATCGTTACTTATTAGAACATATCAATGTGGACTAAAGTGATGAAAAGTGCCAAAGAAAATGTCTCTAAAGTCTTGTATGTATGACCAACCACACTCATCCAAAAGTTAATAAGTCCAATATATAAAACTATCATAAAAAATCATTCTTTGGAACACAAAACTTGAAAACAACAAACCTTAAAAGTACAATATGTAAAAAAGCACTACACAACCTTGTGGCTTATGTGTAACACTTCTTCAAAGTTCAAGTAGAGCACATTCCTATGGTCAGGCCAAGGATTTCTTTCGTAGTCATTCTGTAAAGTTTCTAGTTCAGGAAAATATAACAATATATGATGCATTTATTCTCATGGTATACCATCCATAGTCATGGCCTCGAGGATAGACTCATCTGAAGGAAAGTCAACATATAATAAATCACATGAACTAGGAGGATTGACGACCCTGATGGGTGACATGAAATGATCATATTACATATAATGATCGAGATTCTGATTAGAGGTGGCATAGTATATCAATGAATACTCACAAGTACTAGGACATGAGGACCCACAATAGTGAGATCAAACTCAAGAGGAAAATCATAGTCCTTCGGACCAACAGGGGGAGGCAAGAGCTTATGTGTTCCCATTGGATAAATTGCATGATCAATTGTTGAGACCTTGTCTCAAGAAGGTGGACATGAGCATAAATGATAGTTCTGATAAGAAATCAAACACTGAGGATATTGATCTGAAAATCCGTAGATGTAAAATTAGTTCTTAAATACACATAAACATCCAATCAGATTCGGGAAATGAAGATTGTCTTTGACTATTTGAAAATAACATGTGAATGTCTTACTTATCCATAAACTTTAATAACATTGATGAATAAATTGTAGAAATAATATGTGGAAATAAATTAAAATAAGATCAACAACAATTCAAATGGCACATAAACAATTTGTTAATGGAGTTCACCCATCTTGGGCTATGTCTNCATGAGGTTTTGCTGTGGGTGCAGATTTCCCGAAAGGGAAATAGGAGAGCCATTTCCGGGAGCTCTTCGGGCCAGTGGGAGAGGAAAGATCCTGTGTACGTGGACCTTCCGACCTACGGGTTGAGGAGGGCAGCACATCATCATTTTGGTATCAGAGCTCAGAAAGGTTCTCTGCTTTCTGTAGCAGGAAAAAGGAGAATTCACCATGCCACCAAGGAGAAGGGACGGGCAAACACCTGATCCACCAGAGGAGAGGGAAATACCGAGAAGAAGGGGTAGGCAGATGTCTGATCTAGCCATGGAGAGAGAGATGCGTGACCTACGCGCCAGACTTGAAGACACGGAGACAGCTCATAGGCGTACAGTCGATGTTGGGGATCTTAGTGATTCCGAAAGTGAAATTGAGGTTGGACATGAAGAAGAATAAATTGCAGCCGAAGATGCAGCAAACGAACGCTTGATTAGGGCTATTGCAAGAATGGGTGCAAGAGCGAAAATGGACATTCCAGTTTTTGAGGGAAATCTGGATGCAGAGGAACTTCTAGACTGGATTAGAGCTCTGGACACATATTTTGACTATGAAGATGTCGAAGAGGACAAAAAAGTCAAACATGTTGTCACGAGATTAAAGGGACATGCAGCATTGTGGTGGGATGAGCTACAAGATGACAGATGCTACAAAGGCAAGCAGAAAATCAAAAGCTGGGACAGAATGATCGCAAAGATGAAGGAAAAATTCATCCCCAGGGATTACCAGATTACTCTGTTTTGAAGGATGAAAAACTTGAGACAGAATTTGATGACAGTGAAAGAATATACTGAAGAATTCTACAGGCTGAACATCAGGGCAGGTCATCCAGAAAGCGATGATGAAAAAGTTTCCAGGTACATGAATTTCCTGAGATACGACATTCAGGACGAGATGAGCATGATAACCATCCGAACGGTGGAAGATGCTTATCAGATGGCTCTAAAAGCGGAAGAGAAGTTGGGCCGAAAGCAGAGTCAAAGAGGCCGAGGTAAAAGTTAGCCCAAAGGAAAATCAATTGCCCAGGATAAAAATCAGAAACCCAAAGAGGACTGGAAGAAACCTCAGACTCAAAATGAGAGAGGTGGAAGCTCACAGCGAAGGCAGCATACCGAACAGAGAGGATATTATGCTAATAATAATATTTTTCCTCGTACCAAGGGTAGAGGAAGAGGAAGAGGTGGAGTAATAACATGCTTCACATGTGGAAAGAATGGGCACAAGTCTTACGAGTGTCCATATAAAAAGAAAGAGAGTGGAGAGACTCACATTGCCGAAGCACAAAGGCAAAATATTGAGGCAGAGGATGATGAAGGCGGAAGATCGTTGATGATGCGAAAAGTTCTTTTGACGCCAGAGAAGGAGGTGGAGAGTTCAGTCCAAAGAACCAGACTTTTCTGGACTGCTTGCAAAACCAAAGACAAGGTATGCAAGGTCATTGTGGACAGTGGTAGCATAGATAATCTTGTTTCTACAGAGATGGTAGAAAAGATGGAGCTGGAGACGATTTATCATCCAAGCCCATACAGAGTTTCATGGCTACAAAAAGGACATCAGGTAACTGTCACTAAACAGTGTTTAGTTGAATTTAAGATAGGAGGATATAACGATAAGATACTTTGTGATGCTATTCCTATGGATGTTTGTCATCTATTGTTGGGTAGACCATGGAAATATGATAGAAATGTGATTCATGATGGGAAAATGAACACATACACCCTAGAGACGAATGGGAGAACTCACATGCTGCTTCCAATCAAGGATAAGGAGGTGAAACCTGAAGTAAGTAACACTGTACTTCTCATGAGTGGGAAGAAACTTCTTACAGAGGTCAAGAAGAAGGAAGAACCGCAATTCATTGTGGTCAAGAAACTGAAGATTGTTTTGACCAGCACAAGAGTGGATGATTTACCAAAAGAGGTTCAGGAACACTAGAAGAGTTCGCTGACATAGTAGTGGACGAACTACCTCGTTCATTGCCACCAATTAGAAGCGTGATTCATCATATTGTTCTCATACCAGGAGCCAGTTTTCCAAACAAAGCCTCGTACAGATTGATGCCGCAAGAGAATGAAGAGGTCAAAAGACAAGTCCAAGATTTGTTGGACAAAGGATTGGTCAGGGAAAGCTTCAGTCCATGTGTTGTTCCGACAGAACTCATTCCGAAGAAAGACGGAGGCTGGAGGATGTGTACTGACTCGTGGGTGATTAACAAGATAACCATCAGGTACATATTTCCATTGCCAAGGATGGATGATCTGATGGATTGCTTGAGTGGAGCAAAAAAAAATTCAAAGATTGATTTGAAAAGCGCTTATCATCAAATCCGCATGAGAGAAGGTGATGAATGGAAGATGGCCTTCAAAACCAACGAAGGGTTGTATGAGTGGCTTGTTATGCCATTTGGCTTAATAAATGTGTTGATTACCTTCATGAGGTTGATGAACAAAGTCCTGAGGGAGTTCATCGAAAAATCTGTTATCGTATATCTGGATGACATACTGATTTTCAGTAAAACAGTGGCAGAGCATCTGAAACATTTGGCTACAGTGATGAGGAAGTTACAGCAGGAGAAGCTATTGATAAACATGAAGAAATCATCATTCATGAAGATGGAGCTCATTTATTTGGGTTTTGTTATTTCTGTAGATAAGTTGAGGATGGATCTAGATAAGGTGGAGGTAATCCAGAATTGGCCATCACCGAAGAGTATATTTGAGGTGAGAAGTTTTCACGGATTGGCTAGTTTCTACCGAAAATTCATTAGGAATTTCAGTGGAATTAGTGCACTGATGATGGATACAATGAAGAAAAGACACAAATATTTTCACTGGACAGAAGAGGCTGAGAAGAGTTTTAATCTGTTGAAGAGGAAGATCACGGAACAACCAATTTTGGTGTTGTCGGATTTCCAAAAGACATTTCAAGTGAAATGCGATGCAAGTGGATTTGCAATAGGGGCAGTCTTGAGTCAGGAAGACAGGCCGATAGCATACTTCAGCGAAAAGTTGAATGAAGCGAAAGTGAAATAATCCACTTATGATAAGGAGTTTTATGCTATTATTCAGGCATTGAAGAAATGGAGACATTACTTGATCCCGAAAGAGTTTGTCTTATACAGTGACAATCATGCATTGCAGTTTGTGACTCAACAGGAAAAGTTGAATCAGAGACATGTTAAATGGGTTGAATATATGCAAAATTTCACTTTTGTGATTAAACATATTTCTGGTACTGCTAACAAGGTTGTTGATGCTTTGAGCAAGAAATGTTTGCTATTGCAGGAGTTCAAAGTCAAAACGTTGGGTTTTGATGATCTCAGGGACATGTACAGAGATGATCCAGATTTTAAAGAGGCGTACGAAGTAGCTGAGAATCCAATTCTTAGGGATAGAATCCAGTGGGTAGAGTACATGATCCAGGAAGGATTATTGTTTAAAGGTAATATACTTTGTATTATGAAATGCTCCATGAGGGAGAATTTGTTGAAGGAGAAACATAGTGGAGGATTGGTCGGGCACTTTGGTCATGACAAGACGTTCCCCAAGTTGAATGAGTCATATTTTTGGTCGGGAATGCGAGCAGACGTCAAGAGATTCGTGGGCAGATGCAGAATTTGCCAGCATTCGAAGGGAAAGAAACCGAATGCAGGGTTTTATCAACCATTACCCATACCTGAGAAGTCGTGGGATGCAGTTAGCATGGATTTCATATTGGGGTTGCCAAGAACACAAAGAGGGTTTGAATCAATCTTTGTGGTGGTGGATAGATTTTCCAAGATGGCACACTTCATTCCATGTCAGAAAACCAGTGACGCAACTCACATTGCGAATCTGTTTTTCAAAGAAGTCATTCGACTTCACGGTTTACCAAGGAGCATAGTTTCAGATCAAGACACTAAGTTCGTAGGACACTTTTGGAGGACCTTATGGAAGAAGCTAGGAACTAACTTATCATTTAGTTCATCTTATCATCCTCAGACAGATGGACAGACAGAAGCGGTGAATAGAAGTCTGGGAGACTTGCTGAGAAGCTTGGTGACGGAACACCACAGCCAGTGGGACAACATATTACCACAGGCGGATTTTGCTTATAACGACTCAGTTAACAGAAGCACGGGGCAGAGTCCATTTCAGATTGTCTATGGCATGTAGCCAAGAGGAATTTCTGAGTTAAGGGATTCAGAACAAACTGCAATTAGGAGCGCTAGTGCAGAAGATTTCGCAGAGGCGATGAAGGAACTTCACAGTCAGGTGAAGGAGCGATTGCAGAATTCGAGCCAGGAATATAAGCACAGAGCAGATCAACACAAGAGACAACTTCAATTTGAAGTTTGCGATTTGATCCTCACACATTTCAGAAAGGAAAGGTTCCCGAGAGGAACATATAACAAATTGAAGATGAAGAAAATTGGACCATGTAAGGTCTTGAAGAAATTTGGGGCAAATGCTTACAAGATTGAATTACCCGATGGGATCGGAATTTCTCCGATATTCAATATCTCAGATTTGTACCCATATAAAGTTGAGGAAGCAGTAACGCAAAATGAACAGCCAGAGGTCCAGTGGACAAAGCAGATGCCTGTTGCAGAGAAGCCGCAGATGGAGCGCATACTGGACAAAAGAGTGAGCAAGAAGAACAGGTGAAAGCAATACTGTGAATATTTGGTCAAGTGGAAGGGCCATCCAGTTGAAGATGCCAGCTGGGAGAATGAAGCAGAGATCAAGAGGCATGGACACACTGTACGCGAGCTCATGGACAGGAGCCCATGAAAATTATCAAGCAAGGGAGTATGATGCAGGAGCATCCCAAGCGAGCCAGCGCGAAGATAAAGGACAGCTAGAAAAACGCCCAGCACAAATTTTGAAAATGTCTTGAAACATTAATGAAGTCATCAAGTGGAGGCACACTTGTAAAATGTAAACAGAACTTGAGCGATCCACTCTCGTCCTTAGTAGGTAGAAGGCATTTATGATAGTTAATGCAAGTAGATAGAATTTAATTCTAGATTAGATAGTTTTAGAATGAAAGAGGGAAATGGGATATAGACACCCTCATTGTGTATTGTAATAGAATAGAAAGAGATTATGCCAATTGAGAGCATAGTAGTAAAAACCATTACCAAGAGAGAAGAGCATACAAAGCTGGAACAGAGAAACTGTGTTTGAAAAACACCCATGTACAGAGATTTGAGTTAATAGAAGAAGTCTTAATTCAGATTCATGGCGTTGTATTTGTTTCTTGTATGGGTATGCTAAATGGTATGTTCATGGTTTTACTCTTTCTGTCATGCAATTGCTTTTATGCTATGTATGAATGATTTCTTGTTGAATGTTTGAAATCTAAGAGAGAGAGAGAGAGTAAGGGAAATGAGTTTCAATTGTTTCTCTATCTAAGCAAGAGTTCCTGCAAGGAGTGTAGTTGAATTGTCTGCGTTGACAAAGGGTTCAGAGGTTTGTATCTAAAAGCTCAGATAAGATATATTTTGTGCTCATTCCCACAGAAGTGTAGCTAGGCACAGGAGCCGTGCAAGGAGTGCGCAGGCCGAGTAAAGTCTCAGAGTTGTGAACCTGAGCGAAGTATTGAGAGACTGTTGGTGCAGGGTGTGTGCAGAGTCAAAGGAAGTTCGACACTTGGAAGTGTTTGAAGGTTTGCCGCAAGGAGTGCGTACAGAAGTCTTTTTCAAGACTCAGAGTTGGACAAAGCTCAGAAGGGATAGAGTCTCCATAGCTGGTGAAGAAAGCATAGGAAGTTTGTGCATTAGATCAGTGAGAAGGCGTTGCAAGTTTGCGTCGCAGGTAGTTGAATATCGTGGGAAACCCACTTGGTAAAAAGTTGCATAAGTCCTTGTGAAGGGAAGAGATGGATGGTTGGAATTCTCTGTGCAGAATTCGCGAAGTCCCGTGAGCCATCAGATCTCACAAAGGAGCAGGGGAGTACGGTGAGTATTCCCAAAGATTCAAGCTCAGGAGGAGTAGAGTCGTAGATTCAAACCAATAGGATCCGTCGGATTTTACCGTGGGTTCTTATTTTGGGGTTTCGCGAGTGGAAGTCCCAAAATCTTGGCAACAGGACTTGAGAAATCATGAAACGCGAAGTCTTGAAGGGCCAAAAGGAGCATGTGGGCCATAGGAATCGGCAGGGTAGACAGGTGGCGCACTATACACACAGAGGTCAATTATGTTGACCATTTCAAGGTTTCATGGGGTGAAGTCCCGAAATCCTTGCATCAGGATTCGCGAAACTGTGAAGTTCGAAGTCCCGACGGAGTGAAGGGTCGTTGAAAAGTCAACCTTGCGAGAGCATCGAAGTTTCGGTAAATCGAGTTTCGGGAGTCGAGGGGACAAGTTGCTTGACATTGCAACTCCCGAAATCGTGATAAGGAGAAAGGCGATATAGAGTGAGAAAATTCCAAGCGTCATAACTTCGGGTTTCGGGGGTCTGAGAGACAAGATGCTTAACCACAGGATTTGCGGAATTGCGAAGTCCGATCTCCCGAAGCGCGAAGGGAGATTCCATGAGGTTTTGTTGTGGGTGCAGATTCCCTGAAAGGGAAATAGGAGAGCCATTTCCGGGAGCTCTTCGGGCCAGTGGGAGAGGAAAGATCTTGTGTACGTGGACCTTCTGACCTACAGGTTGAGGAGGGCGGCACGTCATCAAATTCCCTCAACCTGGGAATAACCCTTTGCTACTAACCAAGCTTTATATTTCTCCACTTTGCCTTCTGCATTCAGCTTATTTTTCAATACCCATGTTCTACCCATGGAATTTCTTCTAGTCAGCAACTCCACTAGATCCCAAGCCTCATTCTTATACAAAGACGCGATTACTTCATCCATGGCCTTTTTCCCAGATTTTTCCATCCTCTGAATCCACTACTTCCCTGACAGTTCTAGGATCATCATCAGTAATAGACAAAGAAAAATTTGAGCGAAAATTCGATGGAGTATATCTTTCTGGTAGCCTTCTTTCTCGAACCGATATCCTTAATACTGGAGTATGAGGATCTTCTTCTTTTGATTCTTGTTCTTATGTAGAGTCTGATTCATCATCCTTTAAATCAAAAACTATTTTCTCTGGTTCTTCCTTACTTGGTAGGACTTCCTGCTTAACAACATCCTTCATTTCTCTAAATACCACATCTCAACTATACACAACCTTCTTAGTTTCTAGGTTCCAAATCTTATAACCTTTGAGACCATATTTATACCCAATAAAGATACACTTTTCAACCTTCTTATCTAGCTTACTCATGTTTTCCTTTGGATCATGAACATAGGCCTCATAACCAAATACCTTGAGATGTGTGAGATAAGGCTTCTTACTAGTCCATACCTCTTGTGGATTCTTGTCATCCAGTGTTGATGAGGGTGATCTTTTGACCAGGTAACATGGAGTACCCACTGCATGTTCCCAGAATTATTTCCCTAACCCGACACCACTGAGCATGCACCTTGATTTTTCCATCGGTGTTCATTCTTTTTGCAACTCCATTCTGCTGAGATGTATATGGAGTAGTCTTCTACCTTCCTATACCGCACTTCTAACAGAATTCTTCAAATTCATTCCCGCAAAACTCTTCACCATTATCTATCCACAAGAGCCTTAAACTCTTTAAACCTGTCAAAGATTTCATATTTCTTCCTGAGGAAATATATCCAAGTATTCCTTGAGAAGTCATCTATAAATGAGACATAATACACATATTGTATAAATTATGGGACTGACACAGTTCCAAACACATCATTGTGAACTAGCTGTATAATTCCTTCTGCCCTCATTGCACTAGAGGGGAATATTACTTGATTCTTCTTCCCATATACACAATGTTCACAAAAATCAAAATCCAGAGATAATTTAGACATACCTTTACCATATAGTAGTCGAAGACCCTTCTCTCCAATATTCCCCAGTCTCTGATGCCACAGCATAACCTTTTCTCTAGAGATTGTAGGAGTTATTTCTTATTCAACTCCAATATCAGGAACAATGGAACTATTACACCCATCACTAATAGTGCTTCCTTGCATCTTACACAGAGTTCCAAACCAAAATCCCTTCACCAAAACCATTGCTCCTCGAACCATCCTACATGTTTCCTTTTCAAATATTGTTTTTACCCCTACATCATCCATTTTTCTTACAGAAATCAAATTTCTAGCCAAACCTGAGATGTGTAGAACACCAAGAAGTGTTCTAATTCTTTCATCTATGAGTCTCAACTTGAATTTTCCTCGTCCTATGATTATGGTTGTCACGTCATCATCTAGGAAAACATTACCTCCATCATACCTTTCATATTCACAGAACCACTATCTGTGGGGAGTCATATGAAAGGATGCACTTGATTCAACCAATCTGTCGACGCTTGAATTTGTTAGGACCAAAACGACAACCTCACAAGGAAGTAAATACTCCTGCATTTTTATAGAGGTGGTACTCCTCTTTAATTTATGGTTTCTTGGAATTTATAAATATTCAGAATGTGGGACTTGATAGAAGTCCATCGTGGTAATTCAAAGAAACATAAATATTGCAAGTAAATAAAAGGAATTTTTTTTGTTTTCTTTTTAAAGAAAGGACCAGGAATCACACACTTCACACATTTAAAGCAAATAAGCAAAATTTCCCCACATCCATCATAGTTTAAGATAAAGATTTATGATCACATAAAATAAAAACAAGATGATCTTCATGCATAAGAGAACTTTAACAAAGTGGACACATGGGCAGCTCAAATAAATATAATGATAGATCAACCTCAAATACTTTATATTATAAAAACAGAGTTACAAAGCACAGTCGAGATTGTTCCCAAAGTAGTTCTCTTGGAATTTCTAAAAAATATATAGTCTGTTACATATTCTTTGAAATTTAAAATGCATTTCCCTTAAAGACTAGGATTGGGGCTCATGCGAACCATAAATCAAATAAATACAAGAAATACACTTTTAGAAGGAAGAAGGTGGGTGATAGAAGAACAACAAGACCTGGTAAGAAGAAAAGAGGAGTTATCGGTCTTCGGTTAAACCTTTCTAGTGAAAGAGATGAATAATTGGATGAAAGACTTAATAAAGAAAAAGAAGGATATGATTAGCATAAACTTACTATGATGGTATCTTGTTTTTTCACTTGCTTGTTGATGTCCTTTTATCATTTTCATCAACAGTTACAGGAACCATATCAACTATTTCTTGCCCTTCATTGGTCAGTTTATCAATAGCTTTCTTGAACCATTCTTTGATGTAACTTTCCATTGGTGCCATGTTGATTTCATGTCGGATTTTGATGTTGAAAAACTTGCCCTCCAAGTCTCTCAGATCGAGGGAAATTCCATGTAATAATTCTTCAATATCCTGATTTTTCATGGAGTAGTCCACTATCCAATTGTTTATTTTGTCCTCATTATATTCAAGTATTCCATAGAACTTTTCAACGGACAACCCTTTAAAGATATCAACTTGCTCATCAAATTGTTTCTTTGTTAGGAAAAATGAGTTGAGTATCAACATGGGATATTGGACTTCGTTAGTGCTTCCAGCTAAGTCTACCTCCATGAGTCTTTTGAATAATTATTCCCTCCTTGATATGGCTTGGCTGCAGGTTTGAACAATATTATTCAATTTTTTTATATTTTCTTTCCAACACGCATTCAATTGTTTAATCCGGCTTGGAGAGAGAAGATCCTCCTCTCTTCTCCTTAGCTCTATCATGTTGGAAACTTTAACACCAAAGGGTACCACAACATCATGGTAAAAACCTTCTTCCTTTTTTAGGTTGGCTTGCAAATACTCATGAAAGGCATGCACCCTCGAGCCAAAAGAAATCATGTTATTTGAAATTTCCCAAGCTTCTGCGATCAATGCCATTCTTTTCTTGATATTATTCTCCACATAGATCCTGGATGATGTAAGTAAGATTGAGGATCATTTTAGTTTAGCAGTGGGCATGGTGGGTCCAACAATTGTAAAAGGGATGGAAAGGAGTGGAATAGGCATTAAGGTTTCTTCCAAATCCTTGATACTCTCCTCTAACTTAGTATTTTCCGCTTCGAGACCACAAATGGAGTCGTCCAATGAATCGTCGTTAGCTCTATGGATTCTTGAAATATGGGAAGGCCGCATATTTCTTAGGTTATCCTCTAAATGAGATTTCCCTTTTTTATTCTTCACATCACTCTTCTCAATAATTAATTTCTTAGATTTGATATCAAATATAGTGCTTTGAAATACAATTGACTCTTCTTCATCGAACGTCTCATTCTCAATAATTTCCAGTGATGGATTCTGGTGCGCCATGCCTCCTGGATGATCAATGTTAGGAAACATTTTCTCAATGTCAACCTCGAGGTCCATATCTTTGAGGGAGAAGTTTTTGATGTCACTTTCGACGCAATGTTCTTCCTCCTCTTGTACAATATTCTTCCTCTTCTTCGTTAGAGGAAGTTTATGTGATATTTCATTTTTCTCGAAGGAGGGTTATTTTATCCTCCTCCGCCTGAACTACTGTTGATCACTTTTCTAGATAGGTGGGTCATTGGAGCACTACTACGAGATGTTGTAGTCTTAGGAGTAACAGTTGGGGACTGGTCACTCTTCTCGTTGGTACCCTTTCCTTTATGTTTTTAAAATTCATTGGTACTATGTACCATCTCCAAGTCGCCAGTATTGTGAGTAGGAGCGCCCAAGTTATTATATTCTTCTTCCCCTACAACAATATGTATAAATGAATTGCTAAATCCCACTGCTAACATATGTTCAACAAAAATTCCATTAGGGTCAAACCCTTTTGTCCTTTATGCATACTTGAGATTCAGATTGTGGAAGTGGTTTGCAATTTCATCGATTTTGTTCATATTTTTGAATACATAGTCCCCAATTTTCCAAGGCAAGGGTATGAATTTATTTTTTCGTTTCTCATGGAAAAAGTGTAGCCAAAAATTACATTTCCTTGCCACTTCTATAATAAACATTATGTCGGATATATGACATGGAAGGAAGGAAGGATTTTCCTTAGCACCGAAAATCCTGATAACATTGTAATTTTCGATTTTCTCCAACGTCCCCTTTTTATCCAGGAATTTACTTTCCTGGGCGAATATTATGGGGGTATCTTTTCCAAACAACAATCCTTTAAAAATTGAGACAAAGTCATTGAAAACTTCATAAAAATGAAAGGAAGCTTTGTGCCTCCACAACACTTGGTACCAAAAGGTGACTTGGTCAAATTCACAATTCACTTTCTTGAAAATAGACAATTTAGGAAATTGACAGCAATGTGTTATCTCAAATACCAAATAAGAGGCCATAAATAATTTCTCATATTTTTTGTATTGTGACAATTGGGAAGAAATTTCAATGGAAAACAGCTTTCCCCCGTCGAAAATGGTTTGCTCCTTGACAGTAAAATATAAGATATAAAGAATCATACAGGAAATAATGGTGGTACTTTCTTGGCATGTCACCCTAGTGAATAACCAAGCAATTTCCCGAAAGGGGTTTTTGAACGAGTTGACCTACAACCTGGTGATATCTTCATGGATGGTTGTGAGATTCTCTAAGAATTCAGGCAAGAGGTTCAGGCCGTTTTCATGATTTTTCAATAAGTCCCTGCAATCTTCACCTTTGAAAGTGAGTGTTGGCTTTGTGAACTTTAACATTTTACGGAACAATTGAGGTGAAAGAGAGAGAATGGTCTTGAAGTTGAATAATCCGCTAACTTGGTATATATTTCTCAGCGCACCAGGAAACCAGTTCCTTGCAATCGAATACCTCAAGAACACATCATGCACGAGCAATTATGGATGTCCATATCACTTCCTTCTGAGTAGACGAGGATGAATAGAAAGAATACGCTCTATACCATTGAAATCCCTGGTCCTCATGTCCAAAAATTTTAAAAGTATCTCTGAAGACTGTTGTCGAGTTGTTGCTTCCATAAGTTGACAAGCGTGTTCTTTTAATCCAAACAATATTTGAAATGAGTGCTTGAGAGAGATAATATAATCTTCTGCAAATCGTGTTTTAATGTGGTTTAATGAGAAATATCCTTGATCCATTTTCTTATTAATTACGATCTTTACGGAACCTGCATGATGAGTTATTAGCATTAAACCATACTAAATGCATATTGGGAAAAACGTGAAGGTGGCGGGAATGGATGAGAGGAATTAGGATTTGGGAATTTTGTGAACCCGCCAGCCCGGGAACCCGCGAACCCGTCATTGGGAAAGCTCGAAAATTGGCTAAGTATTGTAACGCGGTTAGTCAAACTCAATATTGGAGAGATGAGATGATTAGGAGCTCTGGGGGTCCGATGGTCCAAATGTATATCGCGGATCTCTTGGGTGCAAAATGTATATCACAAAACATGGATATGAAAGCTTGAACCTGCGAGTCTATTTACCCATGAACCAGTCGTTTTTGAAAAATGACTAAGTATAGTAACTAGAAAGGGAGAATAGAAGGGAGAAAAGAAAAGGGGAATTTGGGTAAGTATAGAAGAGGGAAAAGAAATGGACAAAATAAATTGATAAAATAGAAAAGGGGAGGGAAATTTTTGAAGCGGGAATTGATCTCCACACAACCATGCCTCATGATCTACATGTGTGTTTGAATAATCCAAGTACACATCCCCTCCTTCTTCGTTGGAGGTATTTTCTTCTATAGATGGAGCTTCTTCAGATCCCTTGTTTTTCTCAACTTTGGATCTACACTTCTTCTTGTAGTGACCTTCTTTTCCACATATCCAACATACATTTAAAAACTTTCCAAGAGATTTAGATCTACCCTTAGAATTAGATCTCCCACTTGAGGACTTAGATCTATTTCTTTCATGGGAGCACCCTCTTGCAAATAATGCATCTGTTCTCTGTCCTTCCATGTTCTTCTGTATCATCTCGTCCAACAAAAAGGATGAGACCACTTCATCAAACTTCAAGGAAGTTGTATTACTACCTAAGGCCACAACCAGACTATCCCATGAGTCTGGTAAAGAGAACAACAAATTGATACACTTATCTTCATGTGAAATTTAATCTCAACAGATACTAACTGACCTACCATAGTATTGAAGGTGTTCAAAATCTTTGCCACTAAGTCTCCATATATCATCCTCAAGTTATACAACTTATTTCTTGGGAATAGTTTATTTACTAGAGAGTTAGATTGATACAACTTCCCTAACTTATCCCATAAATCCACGGTTGTAGCTTCCTCTGACACATTCAATAATACTGAATCTGAGAGACACATTCGGATTGTGCTCTTCGCCTTTCAATCCAACTTTTTCCAGTCATCTATTGAAGTTCCTGTAGGTGCAGTACCTAGATCCACTATGATCCATTGATCTCTGTCCACCAACAAATATTCCATCTTGAGCTTCCACAACTCAAAAATTTTCCCATTAAACTTCCCGATCTCCATTTTCGAACTTCTCGCCATTTCTCTTCACCTAAAGAATCAATACCATAGATCTCCCACTATAACAAGGCTTATCATAGTCCTGATCCAAACCCTTGACCACAAAGGCGTCCCCTTGAATCCAACAAATCTCTCATATGAAATGTAGATTTTAACCTTGTACAATTATTTACTGGAAACAGATTTTCAGTAAAAGAACATAAAAGATACAATGGAAAATACACACATTACATAGATATTTTTCCCCTGGAAACCCAAATCAGGAAAACCAACATATTCTATATTCATTCATTGTGATACATTGTTTACAATACAATATACATATAGGAGCTAGTGACATCCAAAACCCTAACCCAATGGCATGGATTAGTCAACAACCCTAATTCCTTAACTGGAAATAGAAAACCATTGACAAAAACCATGTGTTGTAAAACCTCCCAACAATTGAAACGAAAATTGGGGTGACATGAAAAATGAGGAAAAAATGTGACATGTTTCCAGAGGAAAAAATAAAAAATTGTTGGGGCGCTGCCCCTGAACCCCTGCAACCCCCGAAGAGGGGGCCTGGCGACCCCCCTCCTGCGCGCACCGGACGCAACATAGAAAACACTAAAACTAGTCATCTAATGAATATAACACATACCCAACATGCTTT
>JZKD02S0877638.1:137062-163395 GCA_000966675.3 Picea glauca
TATATATATATATATATATATAATCAAAATTCTATATTAAATATTTTTCTATATATAATCAAAATTTTATATTACTTTATAATATCCAAAATCTTTATATATATAATCAAAATTCTATATTATAAATCCAAATAAAAAATTAAATTTAAATAATTTTAAAATATATTAATCTAAATTCTATTATAAATAATTGTTAACTTGGCTGAAACTTAAATTCTATACTTAAAACTTAAATTATAATTGATTTTTAATCCGGAACTGTAATTAGTTGGGATTTCCGCCTAGTGGACATCTTTGTTCCAAGGCCTAAGCGATTCACACAGGTCGGTTTTTGCAAATACCCTCAAACATTAATGCAGCCATTAAATATGTGTCAGAGCATGAATGGCGATGGAGAGTAAAAATTTCCGGTAAGAGTATTGATAGGAACATGGTAATGAGAATAATGGAAATGGGTAACTAAGATGCCTTCGGCATAAAGATACACATTGCTAAAGAAAGTACGAACACAAAGGGAGGGTGAATTACAGTGTGCATAAGCTTTTTGTAAATCTTACACACCAGTACTACAGTAATTAAAATGGTCAGTATGTGAAATTGACATTAAACTAAGTGCGGTACCTGTCAGAAATTTTAGGTATCTACAGGCTCTATGGTATAGACTATACGCATGGTTGGGATGGTGTTATGTGGTTAGTTGAAGAAATAAATGAAAGTTAATAATATTGTGATGTAACTTGTGTACTTCACAGGCCAATCCACGTACAGGGTTTTCATTTGAATTTTGAATTCAATGTTAATAATGTTTTGTTTTGTTTTGTTTTACTCCACATACCAATTTATATACCAGGTTTTTATTTGAATTTCGAATTCAATTTACCATGGGCCATGAACCATTCAACTTGACTCTTTGCTCGGCTCGTTCCCTTATCTTTCAAAGGTTTATTCAGTGGTGGGTCTGCTATGCTCTCAAGGGTTTTCCTTTTATTCAGTGGTTGACTTATAAGAGTTGGTTTTACTAGTTGGGTTTGTTTTCGGTGGATCATGGGTTTGCTTCCTTTTGTCAACTCACAAAAGTTTTACTTGATCTGTTCAGCTTAGATGGTTCAGACTACATTATGGCAAAGAATTAATCGTTGGGTTTGCTTGGCTCCGGCGGACTACAGGTTTGCTTGGCTCCCTGTGGACAGTGGGTCTGTTCCCTTTTGTTAACTAACAATGGTTTTATTGGATCTGCGGGAGATATTTTTTTAAATTTTGTAAGTCCTTTATTTTCTCACAAATTTTGAAGATTTGAATTTTGTAAATTTAGATAATCAAATCAGTTGGTTTTTTTCGTTTGTTGGGAAGGTGATAAAACTGTAGATAACTAGAGGTAATTAATTGTGTTCATTGATTTTGATGGAGGTGTATGCACTCAGAGTCAATTAATTATGTTCATTGATTTTGATAGAAGCAATATTGACATTCATGAATCTGTATAAAAATATAAAATAACAGACATGGAAATCAAATGACTATTATTGAATTTTTAATTGACAGCCAAAATAAATTTGAAATTCTAGACCTGATGTCGACCAACGCACTGTTATTGTCTGAATAGCTGAGAGGAAGTAAGTTGTCTACCTGAATGACCAGGAAAGACCATGTGTGAGGGTCTGGTGCGTCCTCTTATATATATTTTTCATCCAATATCTATCAACCACTTGTATTACACTCTTAGCCCTTGTCCACTCCCTCGACACACCACTGACCAGTAGTACAATAATTAAAGGTAAGGTGTCACTAGGACAATAGGTAAATTACAGCAATTCAATTCAAATAAAGTAAAGCCTATTTTAATTATTAGTCTGTGCATGTGTTTAGCACAGATTCCAAGTAATCTATTCACATCGTTGAAACTTGAATGTATGTTGTTCTCTGATTTCCTAAGCTTTTAAGTAGTATTGTTTGGGCATTTACTTACAACGAATGCATTAATTCCTTTGACAAAGCTTCAATAGTATAAGCATCTACTTACCATGAATGTATAGCTTACTTTGACAAACCTTATTGCCATCGTCGCTATTTCTCCATGGCAATTCTCACTGTGACTATAATTTACAATTTCCATATGTAAGGATTGATCTCTCACCTCAAGTACGACTTGCAGTATATGCAAAATCTTGTCTTCCGTAGATCAGAGTATTGGATCTTGTACCTATGTGTTTGCCTCTGTAGTTGGTGGATCAAATGATGGCGGTGGAACTCAGAGTATTGGATCTTGTACCTATGCTTTTGCCTATGTACTTATTTATGCATGGCATCTCTTCTAAGATTGAAATGCTTAGAAAAATAATCACTCATTTAGGGTATAGGGTGAGAAAGTGTTAATGTGTCTCAATTTTTTTTACATCCTCATTTCTGCAAATATATGCCTTTGGGTAGTGAACCATACACTAGTCCATTCCCTTGAAGAGGGGATGCAAGCCCCTAAGAGATAATAATTAGTTGGAAAGGATCAGGTAGTGAACTATGGATGATGGATCTTATATGTAGATCCATCAAATTAGTTTTTATTGAGATACAATTACTTTTTGCAGCCAAATTTAAATATCCCCATGATATTTTGCAATCAAAATCAAAGCAATAGATTACTCATACAATGCAACAAGTGTGCATGAAATGATCAAAATAATCTTCACAACATGAAAATGGAGCAAAAGATTGCAAAATGAGGTTGACATATTTTATATGTGAAAATAGGTTTTTTTCATACAAAATATCAAGGAAGACAAACTCAAGAACATATAAATTGTCAAAGTATTTTTGTTTGAGATGTCTTGATATTACAAATCATATATTTTTCTATAGTCAAAGTGGAATAATAGAGAAATTGCAAAACTTATGAGTTATATTATCAACATCACGATGTGGACCTGCCATTTTGATTCTGATAATATACATGCCCTTCATATCAACACATAATGAGTTACATTGGTTTGATTTCCCCACAGTGTGTAGTGACTTATCTTATAGAT
The DNA here is from genome assembly GCA_000966675.3 of Picea glauca. NCBI lineage: Eukaryota > Viridiplantae > Streptophyta > Pinopsida > Pinales > Pinaceae > Picea > Picea glauca. Next base: position 140,083 of record JZKD02S0877638.1, read on the forward strand.
ACTTCCATGCATTTTCTTTAACAACTTACATGGTCCATGGCACTCAACAATCATTTTATTTGAAACAAGAATAAAAAGTTAAGATCGACTAAAAGCAACAAAATACCATAACTTGAAGATCAACTATCATAACTAGTCTAAAACAAAAACAAAGGTATAGATGCAAAAACCTTATCTTAAAAACCTAAAGCAAGGACTTGTTGCTACACAACTTTCCTTTTTTTTTTTTCCAATAATCAAGTAGGAACAAAGTTTTGAAAAAACTGGGAATAATACAATAATTAAAAGCTATCCATTTACCTCTGTTAGGAGTAGTGTAATAATTAAAGACCATCAACTTATCTCTATTCTCTTCTTATATTTAATCATATCATCAATTCACATTCACATGCATTTCTCACTTTTGCTTGCTTCTTATAAGGTCTTAACCACTCCACTCTCACATGAGGACCACCATACCTTCATAATCACATTATTAGGAGAATCTTACAAAGGATTGTGATATGTTAGGTAAATTGTAGTTTTAATTAAAACCAAGTTTAAAGAGAATTTAAATAGATGATAACTTAATATTATCTAATAACTTTAATTTGTGTTTTAGTTAGAACTCAAGCTATTAGAAAATATAAAAATAAAAAGAAATTTGGATATTGTTTTTTCCTCTTGTCAATAAGATTACCAATAAGCATGGATTGTCCTAGCTTTAGTGTCTTATCTATAAGCTAGGATAAGGGAACAACTTAGCTAATAAGGTGGTTCTTCCCTTCCTTTAAGTGCCAAGAGGTAGGATATAATGTCGTTCTTCCTTTAACAAAGACAAGAGAGAAAGACAAGAAAGTCAAAATCATAAGAAAGAAAAGAAAAGATAGAAAGTTTAGTCAAAGTTATTTTAAAATAGGAAAAATTTATAGAATCCGGGGTTATTAGTTTAGTAGAAATATAAACCCTCAATTGTATAGAAATATAAACCCTGGCAACTTGTAACAAGTGGTTGGTGGTCCACAAAGGGCTAAAAATCATTTAAAATCTTACTCTAAAACAAACAAAAAACTGGGCAGTTTAAACCCCTATATGTATATCCATTGTGCTCCATTATTGCTAAGACTAGGTATAGGTCATGTGGTATCAAGAAGACCTATCACTAGATGCATGTATGTATCTAGAATATAAAGAAAAAGGTTTAAAGATATGTTGTCATTTTAATTAGTGTTTTTTTATATTTTTTGTAAACCCTACTTTTAATAGAAAGTGTACATGATACCTTTTGGGTATGAGGGTATACTCTCAATGAGTTCTAGTATCCATGCTTCATGTATAGTATTGAAGGCTAGGTGCTTCTTGATACCACATGACCCTTCATTCTTAGCTTCAATGATGATCATGTGACATAGGATAAGTGTTTTTCAGGTCTTGGAGTATGACCTAAAACGACTTCTTATTGGTTAAGAGCTCATCTTCCTTGGATGTAAGGAAACATATTAATGGCCCAAGACTCAAACACATTTGGCAAGAATGAAAGTCTATCCCCTTACATGCCATTAACAATTTGTTTTAGATAGCTAAGATTTGTTTACATAAAATTATGTAGATTTTGTAAACTTTTTCCTATTTATGATTATTATTTTATTTGATAAAAAAAAATCCTTAATTTTACCATAATTTTACCATTATCATGCCAATACTTGAATGATAAATATTTAAATAACTAAATAAACTTTTACTTAAAAATTAAACCTTTAAGATAATTAAGTTAAACCCTACTTACAACTAATTGAAATAAAATTTTTGGAAAAGTATAAACATCCTATTTTTAATTTTTTATTGTTTATTTCACTTTATTTTTATTTAAATCAAACCTGTCTTATATAAAAATTTAATAAATATATTTTTTTCTCTTTTAACATCACTTTATTTTAACACTTGTTTATTTCACTTTATTTACAAAAATTTAATAAATAAAATTTATTCTCTTTTAACTTATTTTATTTTAACAGCTGATATTTACAATTCTAATTTTAATTATTTTTTTTAAATATCAATTATATATATATTTTTTAATTTTTAAAATGTAATATATATATATATATATATATATATATATATATATATATATATATAAAATATTTGCAAATCAAACCTATCCTATATAGAAATTTAATAAACTTTATTTAACTTTATCTTTATTTAAACCAAACTTGTTTCTTTCTTTTCATGGAACTTTGGTATTTTATCTTTTAGTTAATTTAGGTTAATTTTCCATCAATCTTTTCAGTTTAATGTTTTTTAATTTTTTAAATAATGTGGTTTTAAATTTTTGACCAATCTAAAATTCTGATCAATTTTCTGAGAATTTAGATTAGTTTAAATTAACTAAAGTTATGAAATATGATTGTGCAAAACTAAGGTTACCTCTAAAAGTTTGACAAGATTCAGTACATTTTTTTGATCGGACAAGGGAGTAGGTTTGCTCCCGAGTGAGCCTACTCCTCGGGGTAGCAGCAATATCTATTTCCCTATCCACTGCAGGACTTTAATGGATCCAGCTGTCTCCTGATTTATTAATTTCAAGGTACTTTACATTTCTTGCTGATTTAATGGGTAACAGTAACATCTATCTACCTATCCACCTCGTGCTCATTATATTTCATCTTTATATAATTTTGTCACAGCTTCGATACGTTCCATTTCATCTGAGAGAGCTCAGAGACCACTCGTGATTACAATATGGAAAACTTATCGCTCCTTCGAGAAGTGTGGCCATCGTGCACTTGCGCAGCTGTATTTTTGCTATTGCTTTTATGGGATGTGTATAGGGCGCTGAAGAGGAGGGCTCACTGGGCTCCCGGACAAGCTCTCGTTCTGAGCGCTCTCACTATCCAGATGCTCAGTTTGATAGATTATTCCGATATCAGCTATGTCAGCAGCGAGAACGAAAAATATCAGTTGTTATTTGATTGCACAAGACTTATGATATGTGTATTCATTGCCTATTTGCTTCCTTCTATGGTCCGTTCTAACTGGACTAGCGTGTGGAGCGATATGGGAGGATTGATATTGAGCGTCATTCTTCGTATGGCCTTGGAGGTTTACTTCGTTTGGAAATTATATTGGATACCCTCTCAGTCAGTCTGGTTCATAGTGTCAAACACTACCCTATGCACAGCCAGTTTAATGTTGGTCTTTCTCTTGAGCTGCGCGGTCTTAGCCGGTAAAAGTATTCGTTATATACTTTCATTAAAGATTCATTGGGCACTCTCGTGTTGTTCTGATTCCCCTTCTGTTGGAGAGCGTAAGAACTCTTGTTCTTCTAATTCCCCTGGAGAGTGTAAGAACTGGTGTTGTTCTCAAAACTTTGAAAAGTGTGAAAACACTGAGTGTAAGAACTCAGGTTGTTCTAATTCCCATAGAGAGTTTAAGAACTGGTGTAGCTCAAAAAACCTTGAAAACTGTGAAAACACTGAGGATCACGTCCTCAAATGCTGGATTGTGGCTCGTGTCTCCCACCCTGAATACATAATGGCCAGATCAGTTTTCAGTTCGTTAGCCGGAGTTGTAGTCACAATTGCTGTTGTCATCTTAGGTGTTAAATGGGCATGCCTTCATATTCCACTCGAATACGGCATCGCCCATAGAACAACAGTTTGTATTGAGTTTGCGTTCATACTAGTAGGATGGATAGTTGTCTCATTTAGATGGTTAACAGCAGTTCTGTATTTTCCAAGAAATGCGGAGTTCTTGCTTTACTTGGAGGATTTTTGGACAATGAGTATTGTTGACCTAAAAGCTGCTTGGGATTCCCATTTAAGAAGGAAAAAATTAGCTAAGGAAAGCCAATACAAATGGTTGAAGGAGAAAAAAATTAGCGAAGAAAAGCCATTACAAACGGCTATCGTTAATTTAATCACAGCAGTTCGGCTACATTCCATATTACTGCCCATGAGGGTTTGGCTGCAGAAACTCATGGTCTGGCTTAGTAAGGCCTGTTGGGGTCTCTCTCAGAAGCTAATGGGAATGATCCGGCCTTTTATAATAAACACTCAAAAGAGTTTGTTGTATGGCTCGTGCCGAAGTGGAGAAGCGGCTCCGTTTCGCAAGTACAAAAAAACTTTGGAATTCATACGAATGCCGGGAGAAAGCGCGGACAATTTGTGGATAGCCAATGAAATGGCTTTTAAAATGACAGAGGGTAAAATGGAAGAAGGCATTGAAAATGGTAAGGTCGATAGTCCAAAGTTGATCAAATTAATAAAACAACGCAAACCTGCATCATCGCCCGAATTGAAGAATGAAGATGAAAATTATTTCAATGGAATTATGCAAATGTCTTGGAAGGGGAAAGCAGTGTCATTGATGTGCTGTATGATCCACTTCTATGAGGACGGCATTGATTTTGATGTGATCAATGATGCTACCAGAGATAATATTATTAATGGTGGTATCAAAGATGATGTTGTTAATGCTTATAAAAAAGCCACTGTTATCAATGATGCTATGGAAGCCTGCTCCGACGCATGGGATTTGCTGGACTTTGTTGACAGTTCCGACAATGTGGGATTAGACATAGAATTCGACGATCTTAGGAACATGTGGCAGAAACATTTTCGGAACCTGGAGGAACTCAAAAGGGCTCTCGAACAACTTCAAATGGAAGAAAACGCAACCTGCGGATTGAAGGATTGGCACGGTTCCAAGGATTGGATGAGATTGACTGTGCATTGTAACTTGTACAAGAGATTGTACATGAAATTTCATTCCGTCGCTGAGATTTCACAGGAGTACCACTATTTACGAAGCATATTGGCATATGTTATTCATGATTGCCTCGAAAACGAGTTAAAGAAGGTGCTAATAGAAAAATGCAATAAATGGGCAGAGGACAGCAATGAACAAGAGATATACCTTGCATCTTTTATAGCGGGTAAAGCCAAGGGACTGCGGGATAAGGTACAAGTGCATTAATTTCTTACCATGCATATTATTGCGATTAATGTAAAATAGAAAGACAAAATACCTACCCAAATCCTGAGGGAGTGGGCTAAGGAGCAATCTTTCCTTATTGAGTTACTTTTTAGGTAGGTTTTTTTAGGGTTTTTTTTTTTAATTTTTGGTTAATTTAGAATTTTGATTAATTGGCAATCCAGAACCCTGATCTATTTTCTGAGTATTTGGGTTGGTTTAAAATGGGGCAAAACTCTTGATGTAAAGTTATGAAATGCGTGTAATTTTGATTCATGAGAAACTCAGAATACCCCTGAAAATTTGACAGGATTCAGAGGTAGTCTGAGTTTGGCATGGATCAAAATTCCAAGCCCTTTTTTTTTTTTTCTGAAAAACAGAACTCCAGAAAAAAAATTGCTCTCAAATTAACCTACACATTTATGTTAGTATGGAAATATACAATATAATGGCTATGTAATTTTGTCAATTTTCCAGATTTCAGAAGATGAAGCAAAAGAAAAAGACCAGGGACAGCCTCATAATGTAAGCATTTATTAATTTCATAGGATACATATTATTTGGATTAATGTAAAATAGAAAGATGAAATACCAATCAACAAGATCTTAGAAACAATATTTATACTGTTAATGGAGATATAAAATATATAACCATGTGGTTTTGCCAATTCTCCAGATTGCAGAAGATGTTCAAGCAAGGGGGAATTCCACGAGTTGTATTCTCGAGATTGCTTGAAATCGTTGTATTCTCCTTGTGCTGGGATGGCAGGTTTGAAGTGGCAATTTTTGCTGCGTTTGATTAGAGTGTTTTATATTTCTATTTTGCATATCCAAAAAGTTAATGGATTTCGTTAGTGTCATACTATGCCAACTTCGGAAAAGAATAGTTCTGTGCCTAGTCTAATTAATGTATTTTTTTTTAAATCATTGTAAGCGCTGAAAGACCACAAAGCTGATCTCTTCCAATGTATTATATATTATATATGGTGTTGAATCAATATTTTAAGCAAATGTTAAATATTTTGTAACTCAAGGTCGTGGAGAAATTTTTTTTCTATTTCGCAATAGTATAATTTTGTTATACCTTTCAGGTGTAACATTATTTCGGCACAGTGTAGTGTAGTGTTTAAGAATATGTATTTTTTCTTATTTTGTAATATTATTTTTTTATAGTGTTTAAGAATATGTATTTCCTATTAATAAATTACAGGTTCAAATTCAGAAGGAGTAGGATATATACACTTCAGATCCACTGCCACATAAATGATTGTATTAATTTTGTAATTTTAGAAATAAATTGTGTATGGAGTTTTTAAATTTCCATACACACTCTATATCTAGAATTACAAAATTAATACAATCATTTATGCTGATATATGTGGATCTGAAGTGTATATATCCTACTCCTTTTGAATTTGAACATGTGATCTATTAAAAAAAAAATACATATTCTTAAACACTATAGAAAAATAATGGTACACAGTTTATTTCTAAAATTATAAAACTAGTTTATTTTTAGAATTACAAAACTCTTATTATGAATAACTGTGAAAATCTACATTCTTTAATATTATAAGTAGCTGTGAAAATCTGCTTCTACTCTACGTTTCCTCCCCAGACTTATCAACCGTATATCTAAACAGGCCTCTGGATAATGACCCTTTGGAATAGAGACCTCTGAACTGAATTTATTTGGCCATTCAAAGCCAAAACTTATAACTTAAATTACCAAGCGATCATAAACCGACCGAGCTAGATGGTCGAAACCTCCATGCAGTGTGCACCCACACACTGATGACGAAAGGCCCGTTAAGATGCTCCTATAATAGATTAATCCTCTGCATGAGATTTTGTTAGTGCATAATAAGCATAGGATTCAAAGTCATATTATTTTTATAATATTAATTTTGGCTCATGAATTTTATATTTACAATATATTATCAAAATAAGTTCAAGGAACTGAGAATTTTACCCTCATCAAAGGATGGATGGAGAGTTACTGTAAGTCCTATTCCTCTGTTATGAAATTAAGTCCTGACAATCACAGATTTCGCCCTCTTCTATGATAAAGAAAACAGATTTCGCCCTCTTCTATGATAAAGAAAACAAAGGGAAAAAATACCTAAAATAAAAATAAGTTCAAGGAAGTGAGAATTTGACCCTGCTCAAAGGATGGAGAGTTACTGGAAATTGAACTGAGTATTAAAATAACTTGAAAAAATTAAGTATGGAAGCGTGGTCCTATTCCTCTGTCATGAAACTAAGTCCTGACAATCACAGATTTCGCCCTCTGCTATGATAAAGAAAACAAAAGGAAAGAATATCTAAAATAATAAAACAAAAACTATACACATGAAAAAGAAAAAACAAACAATCCTGCGTTGAAATTACCGCGCGCCCACCGCATCCCTGTATCCATTGTGCAGCAATGCGTCCCTGCGCCCATTGTGCCCTTGTATCCATTGTTTCCATCTCGTCCTTTTGTATCTTCTGTGATCCCCTTCAACGCGTGGGCTGAAAAGATTGTGTTGGCCCTCCATTGCGAAATGATATGATGCCTTCACCCTACCCGATCGAAGACCAACCACTGACAAGAGCCCAAAAAGATGATTTCTTCCTTTAATCAGAGCCCCCGGAAGGTGTTTCTTTCGGGTATCAGTGGCATTCCACCTCCGAAAAGCCATCCCTCCACACCTGACATTCCATCAACGAAACGCCATCCCTACGCACCATCCATAATTGCATTCCACCACTGAAACGCCATCCTGCCAAGCTGCCATAATTATGAAACAGGTGGCCCACGAAAATTGTAAAATGGTAGTAAAGAAATTGCCCTGCCATTCGAGATATGAAAACCATCCTTGTTAAACATGGGAAACAGAACGTTAATTATGCTAATCACATCAGTGGTAATCACAAGCAGGCAGTAATGACTAATGGTTGCATTTTGAAATGCAAATAATGACTAATGGTTAAATTTTGAAATGCAAAATCTCACGTTCTTACGTTTCTTGAGGGCTGGTGACACCACAACGTTTAGTTTTTTTGCTTGGTTGTTTGGCAACACCAACTTTACTTCATCAAGATTGAGTCACTTCACTTAGAGCATACCCATACTCCTTTCTAGATTATCTAGGAGTCATACTCATAAATTTTTGTATACTTAGACATTTGTTAACATCTTAACACTTAGTCATTTTTAAGCATACATCCATGAACATAAGAAAAATTTTGAAATAGACAACCAAAACATAGATATAGTGTGTGCGGCACAATATGTGCCTAACACCAAACTAAGTTTTTGTTATTGTGAAACAATTACAATATGAGCACTATTGGCGTGGTTTACAAATTCAACAGAGTGAAATAACTCGTCTCACCTAACTAAGACACTCATACACAAATTTGTCACCAAGAATCTATGTCGCAACTATCTTCGCAACCTCATGCAATGCACCTCAAATGTGCCCTCAACCGCAGGCATGCTATCTCTTTGTTTTCACTGACTTCACAGATTTTGGTTATGCCTCACACATGCCTCCAACAGACCTACATTTCCAAACGTCACCAAAATTAACCCAAAAGAAGCTCGCCCAACTCTGTCCACTAAATCCTCCTCAAGGCAGCACAAGTCCTCCAAAGTGGAGCAACTTGTCTCCTTGAGGGAGCTCTCCCTTCTTCGCTTTCCTTAAAACCACAGATCTCATCTTTCTCTCCTTGTCTTCCAAGATGTCTTCCTTCGTTGTGTGCCCTTGTGCTTTTAAAGGGGCCCATCTGTCATGTCTCTTTTCCCATGGGTGAGCCAACCCGTCAATTCACCAAGTCACACCCCTTCGCAACGTTGGGTCGACTCCTCATGTGGGTGCACTGGGGCGGATTTCCTAGCCGACCCACCGATCGCTTCATTCTATCATTTGGCCGACCCATTGATCCATCTAACCGACTCGTCGTATTGGGTGTGTGCGCCTCTTACGTGAGTCAACCTAACTATTTGAAGTGCGCCCCCCATGGATTAGTCGATTTTCCTTCATTGGTGGAATGCCCAAGTCATGCCCTCAATCCTTGATCAAACCATCCATCGTTGACTTGTATCGCAAGGCACCTTGAGACTTGAGTGGAGTCGCCCCTTGGCACATCGTGCTCCCAAGGAACCCCAACTCTCCCCTATATGAATATTTTCATTTCCTCATTCACATCGAGCGTCTTTCCTATACAATTTCCTCTATTTCAGTTAGTGGTGGAAGTGCATGTGCACAGGCTTGGCGTTGCAGGCCTTACATCCTCCCCACCTCAAGTCCTTACCATCCCCGGCAACATCCACAAAATCTATGATCTCCAAGTCTTTTCCCAAACTTGTTCTTCCATTGCAACTAAGTCTATTGAAAACCCCAAGTTTCGTGGCAATTGGAAACCCCAAATTTTTGTCAAAGTGGAAACCCCAAGTTTCCTTGCAAAGTGGAAGCCCCAAGTTTTCAACTCGCAGAACAATCATCTACAACCTATGTAACCATCCACATTGTCATCTTCCCAAAGTTGTGGGTGACCAAATTGTTCACAACAATGGAAAGACATCTCCTCCCCAACTATGTTCCCAATGTGTAAGTTTTCATTGTCATGTTGTGACGATCACTCTCTATTTCGTTGCTATTGTTGCAACCTCAACGAAAACTTCAAAAATTTCTAAGTGTTCAACTCCTCATTACTCTTTGTTGTGATCATACTTCAACCAACTTTGCAGCTATGTCTCCACACAATACATGCCTCAAGTCCTGCACTGGTTGGGTTGCTAGTCCGACCGTCATGTCTAGTTCTTGAAATGTCCATCTCCATGCCCGAACTTAGTATTTTTTTTCTACATATCTGTCACTCCATCCAACTCCAAAAACTAAGGCAAGTGTCCATCCTTGCCTCACTAATGTTTCCATCTTCTGATCTTTGTCAAGGAAATCCTCCACAATGTCTAAGTATTGCACTTCGAGAACCTACTGACGCATATGTACTTTGCCTTCCTTTTGAAATTTGGTCCACCCTTGCAATGATATCAGACCAAGACAAGGTTGCCCCTCACCTTGATGCACTATGAAGTTACCCCAAATCAAAGTCATCCATGGCAACTTGACTCCACTTTCCACCTCATGGCACACTTAGCCAATCTTTGCACCAAGAACTGTCCATCTAGATTTCTTTTGCCTCACTACTTTGTCACCCGACCATGATGTTGCGTCTACTTCTCTATGTCTTGCAATGGTTAGGCTTCACCCTCAACCATGTTTCCCAAAATAAAGAGAAACTCCCATGACCAAGTACTTTCTTCATGTTGCAATCTACTTGTCCGCACAATCCTCCAAACGAAGGCAAGTCCTCAACTTGCCTCCTTCCATCAAGTCACCTCAATGCAACTCAACATCTACGATGAGTGTGGTCAATGCATCTACACTCCTCAAACTATCCCAACGAATTGTCCAAAGTGCTCTAAGTAAAATGAGTTACCTCAAAGAACTTACATGCCTTAGGCATGTCTAAACCAATACTCTACCAACCTCAAACAACAATCCCCTCTGAATCTCTAAGTCATCATAAAATCATCTGTAAGTCACCAAGTTGTGCTCTTCCTCATCCAATGTCCCATACCAAAGGTGATCAAACACCACCCAAGCCACTTGGTCTATGTTCTTCCCATTCAGGTTGACTTCCAACAATTCTTGGTCGACTCCTTTGATGATTCTATATGTCTCTTGGAACGAAACTACCTTGCACTTGTTGCAAGTGTTCAAACTTTATCACTATTGTTGTGACTGTCAATTCATTGCATGACCCAACGAAATTGGATAACGCACGAAACACCAAGGCGCCCCACCCATGCTCTCAAACTTGGCACGTACATACTTCATTGCCCACTTCTCCACAACAACTTGTCCCAAACTTGTTCTTCCATTGCAACTAAGTCTTTTGAAAACTCCAAGTTTCGTGGCAATTGGAAACCCCAAATTTTTGTCAAAGTGGAAACCCCAAATTTCCTTGCAAAGTGGAAGCCCCAAGTTTCCAACTCGCAGAACAATCATCTGCAACCTATCTAACCATCCACATTGTCGTCTTCCCAAAGTTGTGGGTGACCAAATTGTTCACAACAATGGAAAGACATCTCCTCCCCAACTCTCTTTGCAATGTGTAAGTTGTCATTGTCATGTTGTGACGATCACTCTCTATTTCGCTGCTATTGTTGCGACCTCAACGAAAACTTCAAAATTTTCCAAGTGTTCAACTCCTCGTTACTCTATGTTGTGATCATACATCAACCAACTTTGCAGCTATGTCTCCACACACTACATGCCTCAAGTCCTGCATTGGTTGGGTTGCTAGTCTGATAGTCATGTCTAGTTCTTGAAATGTCCATCTCCATGCCCGAACTTAGTATTTTTTGTCTGCATATTCGTCACTCCATCCAACTCCAAAAACTAAGGCAAGTGTCCATCCTTGCCTCACTAATCTTTCCATCTTCTGATCTTTGTCAAGGAGATCCTCCACAATGTCTAAGTGTTTCACTTCGAGAACCTACTGATGCGTATGTACTTTGCCTTCCTTCTGAAATTTGGTCCACCCTTGCAATGATATCAGACCAAGAGAGGATTGGCCCTCACCTTGATGCACTATGAAGTCACCCAAAATCAAAGTCATCCATGGCAACTTGACTCCACTTTCCACCTCATGGCACACTTAGTCAATCTTTGCACCAAGAACTGCCCATCTATATTTCCTTTGTCTCACTACTTCGTCACCCGACCATGATGTTGCGTCTACTTCTCTATGCCTTGCAATGGTTAGGCTTCACCCTCAACCATGTTTCCCAAAATAAAGAGAAACTCCCATGACCAAGTACTCTCTTCATGTTGCAATCTACTTGTCTACACAATCCTCCAAACAAAGGCAAGTCCTCAACTCGCCTCCTTCCATCAAGTCACCTCAGTGCAACTCAACATCTACGATAAGTGTGGCCAATGCGTCTACACTCCTCAAACTATCCCAACGAATTGTCCAAAGTGCTCTAAGTAAATTGAGTCACCTCAAAGAACTTACATGCCTTAGGCATGTCTGAACCAATACTCTACCAACCTCAAACAACAATCCCCTCTGAATCTCTAAGTTATCATAAAATCATCTGTAAGTCACCAAGGTGTGTTCTTTCTCATCCAATGTCCCATACCAAAGGTGATCGAACACCACCCAAGCCACTTGGTCTACGTTCTTCCCATTCGGGTTGAATTCCAACAATTCTTGGTCGACTCCTTTGATGATTCTATATGTCTCTTGGAACGAAACTACCTTGCACTTGTTACAAGTGTTCAAACTTTATCACTATCGTTGCGACTGTCAAGTCATTGCATGACCCAATGAAATTGGATAACGCGCGAAACACCAGGGTGCCCCACCCATGCTCTCAAACTTGGCACATACATACTTCATTGCCCACTTCTCCACAACAACTTGTCCAACATGTCTCATCAAAGAGTTAGGCAGCTTCCTCAATCCACCTCCACAACTACATCCAAATATGGTTAAGTCCACCACATGACTCGTCCAAGCAGGTCATCCTAAGTTCTTCGCACATTCACACAACCAAGGCATCCCAAATTGCTGCAAGATTTCTTCGAATCTGCACCACTTGAGTCACCCTCAAGTCTTTCGATTTCATTAAAGAAATAGAATTCACTTGAACCACCAAGTCATCTGTCTTCCCTTCAAAGAACTTGTTTCAACACTTGAAAAATGAAAGAACTCAATCCAACCATACATTTCTCAACGACATCCTTCACTGCAACCATGTTCTAAGTCTATTATATTGGACCTCTTCTTTCCCAAGCAATCAACTTTCCACATGAACTCTCCTCAATCACTGTCCCTAGTTCCACAAACCTATAATTCCTTCATTGTGATAAAAGATGATTCCATTCGTCCACTTCAAAAATCCATCTAAATCCCAAACTTCGCATGCAACCAATCAAACTCATGTCCATTGCCTTCCATCTCCACACATTGACTACTTTCGCTTGAAGACATCATGCACCCACTGCCCGACTATCAAGTCATATTGTTGCTAACTAATTGTTGTAACTCTGCGAACATATACCTCATCCAAAGGTTGTGGTCTACCCATCCAACAACCTATCTCAACTCAATTGTTGTTCTTGATGATGCACGACATGAAGATGTTATCATAAAAACATGCCCAACCATATGACTACTACAGAGTTTCTCTAGGTCACCCCAGGTCATCCAACACACCCAAGTGCTTCACCTTACTACAACCCAAAAATACTCCCTTTCGCAATCACTTATGCGATCACTTATGCGGTTAGATCTGCGACAAGTCATGCAACGATCCTGTATTCATTTGCCTTGCCCAAGTGCTCGGTTCTCCCAACTAACTCGACTCTGGTCTCTCCAAGGTATGAACAATAGGTCCATCACTGAATTTCATAACGAATCAAACCACAAAATCCACTCTCAGTATGCACAAGGTGTGCGTCGAGCTCAACCTTCCTATTGCACCATCAACTGAACCTCTGTCATAAGTCTGATGCAAATTTTGTTATGAACAAGTTCACTGCACCAAACCGTTCACCAATTCTGCAAACATTCCTAGTGAATTGCCTTCGCAACAAACTATAGTCAAAGTTTTCTCTGATACTATCTATCATCGAGATATTGGTGAATATATCCTCATCCTCCTCCTCCAAAATTTGCAACGAACAGACCCAGATACATCTGTCACATCCCCATAGTGTGTCTTTCGATCGTGCACCTCTTGAGGGTGTGCGACACTACGACGTTTCTCGCTTGGATGCTTGGCAACACCAATGTTACTTTGTCCAGAGTGTGCCTCTTCACCTAGAGCATACCATACTCCATTCTAGGCTACCGAAAAGTCACACTCCTACTCTAGTGCAACTCTTGTATACTTAGACATTTGTTAACATCTTAACACTTAGTTATTTTCAAGCATACATCCATGAACATGAGAACACTTGCAAAACATACAAGAGAAACATAGATATAGTGTGGGTGACACAAACTGTGCTTAACACACAACTAAGTCTTTTTTATTGTGAAACAGTTACAATATGAGCACTACCAGCTTGATTTACAACTTCGACAGAGTCAAACGACTTGCCCTACCTCACCAAGACACTCATACACAGATTCGTCACCAATAATATATGTCACAACCATCTCCACAACCTCTTGCAGTGCCCCTCAAACGTGCTCTCAATCGCAAGCTTGTTGTCTCTTTGTTTTTGCAGACTTCATAGGTTTCAGTTTTGCCTCACACATGCCTCCAATAGACTTGTGTTTCGAGACTTCACCAAAATCATCCCAATAGAAGCTTGCCCAACTCTGTCCACTGAATCCTCCTCAAGGTAGCACAAGTCCACCCGAGTGGAGTTACTTGGTTCCTTGAGGGAACTCGGCCTTCTTCGTCTTCCTCAAAACCACATATCTCTTCTTGCTCTCCTTGTCTTCCAAGTTTCCTTCCTTGGTTGTGGACCCGTGTGCCTTTATAGGATCCCATTTGTCGTGTCTCTTTTTCCATGGGTGAGTCGTGTAACATCCCGCTCTTCTGCACACTGAGCAAACTTATTCTTTGAGGACACATGCTCGCAAGTGATCTGGATTATTATACTATTAAACTTTTGATTTGGATTATGAGGCGTTATGGGTTGATGACATGTTTTTTTGTTGCCTTGACATAGACATGTGTTATTGACTCGGTTTTACTAAGTGTGCAGGATTTTGGACCTCAAGGATACAGAGGCATCGATGCAACCCCTTGGACTCTGAATCGAGTCGAGGAGTGAACTATTGGGGTTTCATTGTTTTATATGTGATATTAGTGCATCTGATTAGATGATATGATTATGGATATATTTTTGACATGACTCGATGATGCAGGCTGACGATAGCTTGCCGACCAGACGCACATGTGGAGTAGAGGGGTCACGCAGGACTACTAGAGATGTTCAGGGAGAGGTGTGGACAACATCTATGCCACAACCTACTAGCACTCACGCCATGGCTCGCACTGTAGGTTAAGGATTACCTAGTTCGAGAGGATCCACGATGTCGTGAGGGCAGACTGCGATAATCGATCTCGATGATTCTAAGGGGCGCACAATAAGGCAGGGGCCTTATTCCGCATAGGCCCTTAGTCTCCCACAAGATCACCTGGCGGACTATTGACTCCAGGGGTTTTTGATGTCTACCAAGTTAGTCAAGAGGCGAGTGGCACCCTTGGAGCATGTGGTGCGTCCTGAAGGGCACGTCGCCCAAGAAAAATGGAAAGAGGCGAGTGGCACCCTTGGAGCACGTAGTGCATCCTGAAGGGCACGTCGCGCAAAAGAAACAGAAAGATGCCAGTGGCACCCTTGGAGCACTTAGTGCGTCCTGAAGGGCGCGTCGCGTTGTTATTTAATAAGTGGATAAACCTAGATGGCTTTAGGATGAATAACGTGTTAAAGAAGATTTCAAACTTTTCCCCTAATAAAATGTCGCCCAGTCTAGGAAAATAAAGTCTAGGTCTAAAACTTACTAGTGGTAAAATTTTATCTTTTTTATTATATATATATATATATATATATATATATATATATATAATCTTCATTAATCTTATGACAAGAAGGGGGTAAGCAATTAAATTGATTTATAAAAATATTTTGGGATAAAATTTAAAAGGGGAAATCATTGTTTTACTATATTATGCTAAATAAAAATTTATTCATTAAAAAGAAAAGGGAAAAGAGGTAAGTTTATGCACATGCCTTTTTGAGTTTAAATAAAAATGGGAAAGAGGGAAATTTAAAATAATTAGGAAACTAGGAAAAAGCGGGAAACATAAAAGAAAGGGGAAACGCAATGAAAAAACAGATAGTCTAACTTAGTAAGGTATCTAGCATTTAAGAACTTTCTAATTTAAACTCAGCTAGTAAATTGATAAGGGGGAAAGTCATTAAAAATTGTAAGGGGATATGGGGACACCTAGGAGCGATTCTAGGAGTGCCTTTAGGTGAGTGAGGGAAATAGGAGTAATTAATTAATTAATTAAATTAATTTATGGAGGACTGAAGGGGATGGGTGACACTTGTACGGGAAATGATTATTATGAATTAATTTATTAAACTTTAAATTCATGGGATTTTGGGAAAGTAGTGGACTTCGAAACTCTATATAATGGAGGGAGGAAAATGATGATGGATCTCTTCTGTTATGTGTAATGTTACCCTGTAGAAATTTATACTTGACTGGCTTAGCTTGGGGGGGTTGGGATGTCCAACTCGGTGAGGAGGGGTAGCTCGGCCGTGCGAGGCGAGTTGGGGGCTAGCTGATACTCTGGTTAGGGTGTGTGGCCCCTTTGCAGCTCAGGGGGCTAAGGGGGGAGAAGAGTACCCCTAGCGTTGGCTGGGAGGTACCGATGAAGTCTCTTCAGTCGGCAAGCGGGAGTTGTGCGAAGCGTGCGGGACATCAACTCAGAGCAGGCGATTGGGCAACGATACACTTCCTTGTTTCTGCATGGTAGATTGTTAGTATGAATTATGCTTTTAGTTTTGTATGTTTAATTGGGTAAAGAAAATGATTGTCTTAGCATTCTAGTTGATGACTGAAATTCCTCATAGCCTTTAGCTCGATGTTGACTTCCCATGGCCTTCGATCCTTGCATGTCTTGACTGTCCTTTGGTTTATTGATTGTGATGATTGCGGCTTATTTTTTCCTTCATCCCTAGCTCATCAGTCCACACCTGAGCAGTCGGCCAGGAGCCTAATCCACGGTCGTCGCTTCGGCATTAATAGACCTATGGATCTCAACGCCCCGCTTTTCTGTGTGTGGATGATGAGCGAATGATGTTCCTATTAGTCGTTGACCCCTGTTGAATGTTCTTGGCTGATTGATGGTCTTGTGCCTTCTTGTGCTTAGTATCCCTGCATTTTTTGGCGATTATCTCTGCACTCTATCTCTGCGATTTCTTTGTATAACCTCTGTGATTTATTGACAAACCCTGACACTCGCTGGATATCATCTCTGCGATTTTATTAATGAATCCCAATACTTGGATTGGTCCTTGACAGCGTTTTCTTCTTTGTAGTTGATGTTGTTGTAACATAGTGACTTCTTTTTATTGTCGACTAAACCGCTAAATGCTTCTAGTTGAAATCGTTTCTACTATTGAACTAAACCCCTGAGTTATTTACAGTAAATCGTTGTACTATCTTCGGTAAATTGTTTATATGCATCCAATTTGAATTTGGTTATACTATTGAAACAAATCGTTAGAGTTCTCAACAGTAAAGTACTTGGCGATTTCCCAACAAGGGTAGCGCTCATGGGCGATTTTGTTTTCTGGCCATTTTACAACGAATTCATCCTTCTCTTACCCAGCTAGTCCATCTAAATGACAACGAGTTTATTCTTGGAATGACAGCGAAAATGTGCCTTTGTCTACAAAATTTAATGGAGTGCCTGTGTTTTTGGACTTTAGTGACTGCATTTTGTTGGGCATCGATCCAGTCTAGCTTAGCATTTTAATCCACTTTAGTATGTATTTTACACAGCAATCGGATTTTTGGACAGTGAGACGATTTAAAGGATAGTTGCAGATTCTTTAGACAACAATTTAAATTTTGTGCATTAGTACCTACTTCACTTTTATACTTTACGATTCCTCTGCATTTGATTGAAATGGGGGCTCCACGATTTTGATTTCGTTTTAATTACAGTGAATCTCTTGGTGTTAAATACAGTGATACCCATGATTCTTTTACAACGATTTTCATGTGTGTCAATCCAACGATTCCCTTGTTATCCTGGTTGACTGCGATTTTATTTTTCCCCTTTCTTGCAAAAATGACGTGACACAGCAATTTAAATTATTAACAGTGATTTATAACCATTGTGAGACCTCGATGTAACTGTTGCAATTCCAATAATAGGATTTATAATATTGGGTGACAGGGAATTAATTGTTGAAGGCGTGACTGTAGATTTATAAGACAACAAAATTTAGGTTCATGTTCTCTATCTACCCTCTACCCCAGTTACAGCGATTAGCAACTTTGATAGCTTTAGTTTATTTTTAAATAGCATTACCAGTTCAGGAATGACAGTGATTGGCTTTTATGACAGTCTCAGTTCTTTATTATGATGGCGGTAAGCAGTTATTTGATATTAGATGTATTTAGCGATAGATATCAGTCTCAGATAATCAATTCTAATGAACTGTGTTATGCACTTGATGTATATATCAAATGGATGTCGAATTTACTATACTAATTGATAATTGCAGCTTGCGCATGCTGACCCTTTTTGATGATTCATTACTTAGTAGCTAATCTATCCTTCATCGTGTTATAATCAATAGTGTACATTAAAATCTTAAGTTAGGAAAAATTTATTCCTTTAGTGAAGATTGGAAAGCCTTTCGATTACTGTCTAGTCTTGATTTAGGAGTAGTGATAATTTCTTAGAATTTTTACATTCTAGGGTTATGGCTTCCTTGTTTAGTGTTGAACCAGTAGGGTAAAAGTGTTGTTTAAGCGAATTGATAAAACCCCCTTTTAAATGGAAGGGTATATCGTTCCTTGAAGATTGTAGTGTTTAATTTGTAGATCGGTCGGTTACTGCATGCTTGAACAGTTTTATGATGGTTAATGAAATTCACCTAGGACGTTGCACCATAAAAGGCACTTACCTGAGAAAATCCTCGTGAGAAGTTGAGAACCCTCGGGTTAGTTGCGCAAATTTAAGTCTGAGCAATGTCATCTACATCTCGTTGACTCGTTGCTTGGGGGGGCGTAGGTGTCATCTTCTTTCCAGTTATATCAGCTCCTAGCACGTTGGATCTATCTCGAGTTCTTGGTCCAGATAGGTTGTGTTGCACCAGGGTTATCGTTGCACCTATCACCTAGGGACATCATGACTCCGGGTGAGGGGATCATGGCGCACCCTATCGGATGGAGGAAAATAATAACTTGGTCAGAGTCTGTGCTTTCCATGTGGGTGTTGTTGATCGTTGTGACTTGCTAATGGCGCTTGGGTTGAATGCCTTCATGCATTGGGTTTGTGCGCCCTTCAGTTTCAATGTTTGTGGTCGTTGAGACCGTTGTGTTGGGAATGTGGATGTGGTCCCTTAGCCTATAGGCGTCATTGTGTCATGACGGGCGGGTAGTTGTTTCTATTTTGATCTACGCATGTTTTGCCCCGTTACTCGCGGTGCTAGTGCATTGAGTCGTTGTTGTCTGTTGTTTGATCGGTGTGTGTGTGTTCGTCATCAGCTTGTGTGGTTAAACTGTTGTCATCATCGCCTTCCTGCCTAAAACAAAAATAAAATAAAATTGCTTGTATTCGTAACGATGGGGTCGTTACATATGGTATCAGAGCAGGTTCAACCCTACGACTGTGGATCACCAGGATTTCCACTGCAGTAAAATTTTGAGTTTTAACCTAGCACTTATTAAAACTTTAATGTATCCAGGCGGTGATCTCGATTAGAGGACACCACAGAGATTGTGGCGCGGTGCCATGGAAGGACATGCGACGCCTCCAGAAGTTCCAGCACCGTCAAAGTCTAACCCCTTGGGGGAGGAAAAATCCCTTGGGTTGGATTCAAAGGTTGTAAGGGATGATGATCGTCTGACCAGGGTCCTTCCAGAGGTGTTCAGAGGCCATGACTCGCCTTCTGTACTGAGATGAGGCCGGGGCACTCATACCCCTGAGGGTCCACAGCACGCCCAGAGAATACTGTTAGTTTTCACTGCGAACTCGAGAAGGTCAAATTTCCCGAGTTCTTTGGTGCCCTGAACAGTGCAGCCACTGAGGCTTGGATCAAGAATAAGTCAAGGTGCTTGCACTTCGCGACTATACCTCCAACATGAAGGTCCGCAGGGCGGTCCTTCAAATGAAGGGGAGAACTCTTCTATGGTGGAAGATGCTCTTGCCACTTTTAAACATTGTCGTCGAAGACATGTCATGGGAATTGTTCGAGGAACGGTTCCAGGAGAGGTATCTTTCTAAGGAATTCATTGAGCGTCATCTCAACGAGTTTGATGCCTTGCGACAAGGCAGTCGTACGATGCCCGAGTACGAGGCTTGTTTTTGGAGCTGCTTCAGTACTCTCCGCACCAATTTACACAGAAACTTAAGGTCAAGGAGTTCGAGTTGGGCCTTATTGTTAGAATTCAGCTTCTACTTTGGGTACCAAGAATATTGGACCGAAGAAAGTGTGTTGGATTGTGGGGTGCCACATTACCAGCATTCCTGCCCAGAGGAAAGGGTCGGCACATCTGGATCAGTCGGACCCACTATCGTGGGAAATTTGGGCAAAGCCCATCGGATTCATGCAGCAATGAATAACCGCCTGGCAGGGTACCAGTCGACTATGCTTGAGACATCAAGTATCATTGTTGACCAGACCCTTAGTATTTTGATAGATCCCGATGCTATCGAAAGGTTCATTTCGGGTGTAGCGCTAAAAAAGATTAAGGTAAAGACAATCGAACAGAACGAGTTTAGCTTCGTAGAGATGGCTTCGAGAGCCAAACAGAAGGTTGGAGGAAAGTTTACGGGCTGTATCCTTAACCTGGGGGAGTTTGTCACCAGGGCCAACCTGTACGTCACGATCTTAGGATCTTATGACGTCGTGATCGGTATGGATTGGTTGGAATCGCATGAGGCGATACTTAGCTGTAAGACGAAATGGTTGAGCTTGGTCGATGATGAGGGACAAAGACGCATGATTGTAGGACGGAACTAGGGAGTTTCCCTGAGGTTCATCTATTCTTTCCAGCTACAGAAGAGCATGTGCAAGGGATGTAAGCTTTATGCAATCCTTGCGTTAAAAGAGAAGGGAGTAGCGGAAGGTCTAGAACACCATCCTGTGGTGAGAGAGTATGTGGACGTCTTCCTAGAGGAGTTACCTAGGATGTCGTCGGAGAGGGATTTGGAGTTTACCATAGACCTAAAACCGGGGACTGAACCAATAGTAAGAATGCCTTATCGAATGTCGACCCCAGAGTTACAGGTGTTGCGAATGCAACTAAAAGAATTATTGGACTTGGGACTGATATGTCCAAGTGTTTCACCGTGGGGTGCGCCTGTTATTTTCATACGAAAGAAGGATGGGTGGTGGAGGCTCTGCATTGACTACCATCAATTTAACAAGGCAACGATCAAGAATCAGTATCCATTGTCGAGGATAGATGACATGTTTGATCAGATGAAGGGTGCAATGGTGTTCTGAAAGATCGATTTGTGATCAGGGTATCACCAATTGCAGATCAAAGAGGATGATGTCCCTAAGACCGCCTTTAAGACGAGGTTTGGACATTATGAGTTTATTGTTTTACCGTTTGGAATGACAAATGCCCCAGAGGTATTTATGAGTTGATGAACGGGGTGTTCCGCGCATACTTGGACAAGTTCGTCCAAGTATTCATTGACGATATTTTGATTTATTCTCGGATGACGGAGGAGCATGAAGAGCACTTGCACTTGGTACTACAGTGTCTGCGAGAGCACAAATTGTATGGGAAGTTGTCCAAATGATCATTTTATCAATCAAGGATTCACTACTTAGGGCATGTCATCTCCGGTGAAGGTATCGTCGTGGATCCAACAAAGGTCGAGGCTATTATGGAATGGTCTGCGCCAACGAATGTCTCGAAAGTGCGTAGCTTCATGGGTTTAGCAGGATACTATCGACGGTTCATCGAGGCATTTTCGAAGATAGCAAATCCGATCACGAAATTGCAGAAGAAGAACAAGAAGTTTGTTTGGACCGAGAAATGCGTGGTAGCATTCCGGAGGCTCAAGGAGTTGTTGACAACGACACCGATACTAAAGGTCCCTAACATGGACATAGACTTCTTGGTATGCACTGATGCATCTAAGGAAGGCTTAGGCAGAGTCCTAATGCAAGATGGTCGAGTGATCGCTTACATCTCGAGGAAACTGAGAAGGCATGAGGAGAACTACGCGACGCACGATTCGAAGTTTTTATCCATCGTATATGCCTTGAAGGTTTGGAGACACTACCTTATTGGACGAAAATTTTAACTAAAGACGGACCACTGTGGACTACAGTGAACTGAACGCACGACAATGGTGTTGGTCAGAATTGCTTAGGGAGTACGACTTCGAGATTACTTACATAAAAGGAACAGTGAACCGAGCAGCAAATGCATTGAGTCAGAGACCACACTTGTTTTGGTGTTGCCTCTTCAGACGAATCTACGTGAAAATATTATAACTTTATAGTGTGACAATGACTGGTACAAAGAGGTCGAGGGTTTTATCAGAGAAAACACAATGATGGTACCAAGATTTGAAGGATTTACGTTTGACAATGATGGATTATTGAGGTTTAAAAATCGGATTTACGTACCACCGAACGACAAGTTGAGGAGCCTGATCCTGAACAAGGCTCATAGAGTAGTATACATGGCTCACTCGGGAATCATGAAGATGAGGGCAGACCTTAAACCCTTATTCTTTTGGAAAGGAATAAAGGCAGACATAGTCAACTATGTGGCCAGATGTCTAGAATGTCAGTAGGTAAAGGCCGAACATAAACATCCAGCAGGGTTACTACAGCCACATGCTATTCTGGAACCGAAATGGGAGGTTGTTTCGTTGGATTTCATTGTTGGATTTCCACTAATGGCAAGGAGACATGACTCGATTTTTGTAGTAGTTGACACTCGGACAAAGAGTGCTCACTTTAATCCTATGCGTACGACGTAACAGGCACCTGACTTAGCTAGAGTTTTCATCAGTGAGATTGTGAGGCTGCATGGCGTGCCTTATGGGACTATGTCCGATTGAGGATCGGTGTTCATTGGATGATTTGGACTAGTTTCCAAGAGGCCTTGAGAACCAGACTTAACTATATTATTGTGTATCGCCTGGAGACTAACAGGTAGACTGAACGAACGAACCAGACCTTGGAAGACATGTTGTGCATGTACATGATGGACCAACAGAAGTGTTGGGAAGAATTCTTGCCACTGGTAGAATTCTCTTATAACAACAGTTACTAAAGTGCCATTAAGATGGAACCTTTCGAGTTTCCTTATGGGCGACCATGTCAGATGCCTTTGAGTTGGGATTGGCTTGAGGATAGGGTCCTGGTGGGGTCGGAAGTGATCCAAGAATTGGAATATTAAATGCAAATTATATTACAAAGGATCAAGGAAGTGCAGTGTTGACCCAAAAATCTGCTCTGGGCTCAACATGGTGTTTTACACAGTTACTTCTCCATAAAATCCCCTTGGTGTTATGGTTCCAGTCAAAGACAGTGGCGGGGGTCATAGTTA
>JZKD02S0877638.1:163405-176177 GCA_000966675.3 Picea glauca
AATTGAACCTGGGTTGGGAGGGTAACAATCATTCCTCGCAACCACCCAAGCTACATCCAATTGACTATGAAATAGAGATAATATACATAAGTGAATGGTGTAATAAATTTTTCCAAGTATATAGAAAAAATAAAAGATGTTACATGTGTACATTTCTTAATTCTAGATATCATTTAAAGTTATTTTCTACCCAAATATAATCGTAATTTGTTATGAAAATGAAATAAAACAAAAAATAACTTTTAGCATACCCTTGAACTGGGAGAAAGAGAATGCCAAAGTGAATTAGGGTGGTTATGTTGCTCAAATATCTGTGGATTTGTTTTGTGAGATGAAATTGAATACTTCAAAAAGTATTCTAGTTGGGTAAATTTGAATTCATCTACTATGGAAGGATGTGATACAGGAGGTCTTGAGATGTTGGTAATGGATATTTCAAGAAGAATACAATGGTGATATATAAAAAAATCTTCTGAGGATTATTTGGGTAGGAGGATATAGAGGGTCATTATGTAGCATGACATTTTCATGGGTCAATTGATTCAAATGAGCTCCATAGTCCAAAGTGCATGAGAGATTCATCGCTTCAACAATTTATAGTAGTAATGACTCATTCACTCCCATTGAAAAATTCTCAAGAATGGAGTTCCATCAAAAGTCCATATGAAATTCACCCATGGAAGGATGAGGAAAAACCTTTTCACTTGACATGACTATTGAAGCACCAAACCCATTAACTATTATTTGTATGATTTCTCATGATGTGACATATATTATTATGAAAGCTCAGGTACATTCACACTGAAACAATGCATATGATAGTACTTCTTCTCATTCCTCATTTTCTCGCTCTTTTATATTATATATTGGGAAGGGTAGCAAAACCATCATTGTATGATTTCTCATGATGTGACATATATTACTATGAAAGCTCGGGTTTCCACATACACCACTAATAAACATTCACATTGAAACAATGCATTTGAGTGACAATTTTAGGAAAAATGTTGAAAATAGTAATACTATTAACTTTGTGTCTCACTAGTTCCTTTTACCATGTCAATGGTATGGAGAACCTTGTGGATTTTGGAGGTAATTAATGGTGTTTTGTGCTATTGTGTGATTAACTGTGTTTCTTTTCATCAATGATTCCAATAAGTAAAAAATTATGGATATTTATTTGGTTTTATCTTATTTAGCTATTATATATAACTAATTTTAAAATCAACACATTATTGTTGATATTTATTTAATTTTCAAAATCCTAAATTATATATGTGTGTGTGTGTGTGTGTGTGTGTGTGTGTGTGTGTGTGTGTGTGTGTGTGGATGTTTGAACTGGTTGGGGTGGGATCTAATGTTGTTAGAATCTATCTGGATGGGAAGGAAGTTGAGCAGATCTATTCTCTTTCTGTCTATATCGGCTAGTGGATCGTTGTGCAAAGCATCCTCCCATCTCTTCTTCCCGGTGAAAGCTAAAGGTTGATATTGATCAAATGTGAAGATATAATAATATAATACTAATTCAAATTCAATGATCTTTCTTTGATTGAATGGAAGAGAAAGAAATAGAAATACTTTGACCTTCCATCTTATTCCCGTCACCTGATGTTGGATCAACCAAGCATGTGGAGCTTGTTCCAGACGTGGAAGAGGCAAGTTGTTCGAAGAATAAGACCCTGAGAGAGGATTCTTCTGCTTATTCATTAGGGCGAGTAAGGTTGGCCTGGTGTCAATGTGAGCACGTCATTTGGAGTTCACAAAATTAGGTAAGTTTCACAGCTCTGACCCGAGGGTATCGAAGAATATTCCATTTCGATACTATCGGAACTAGTCACTCAAGGTTCCAAAAATTAGGTAATTGTCGCCACTTTGACCAAAGGGTATCGAGGAATATTTCCTCTCGATACTGTCAAAACTTTTCCTTCGGAGTTCAAAAGGTTGATGAAGTTTCACTACTCTGACCAGAGGGTATCGAAGAATATTCTCTTTCAATACCTGAACACTCGGAGTTGAAAATATTAGGCAATGTTTGGCACTCGGACTAGAAGGGTATCGTAGAATATTCTTGATCGATACCTTATCACTCAAAGTTGAAAATATTAGGCAATCTTCGTTGCTCTGACCAGAATGGTGTCAAAGAATATTCCCAATCAACATCATCGAAACTATTTTGAAAGAGATCTTCTAAAAACTCCTTTTCGAAAACGGCTGAGAATGATCCCGACTGATCTAACAATTCTCATTCTTTTGGGATCCTACAATTGGCTTCTATTCATGCACGACTTCAAATTCCTTCCGACACTTCCTTTCCCAAAGGCCTATTAGGAACGCCTTTCTCGGACCTCTAAGATTGAATCTTGACCGTTGATTTCCTCTAACTTCCCAAATGATCGAAAATGAATGCGGACCGTCAATTTACCTCATTTCTCAAACCCTCAAAATTAATCTCATATGTCGATCTAGTAACTTTGTCAAACTTCGAAAACATTAAGATTTTTAAATTTTTAAAGAACGATTCTGGGTCATTGATCTCAAGATCGAACATGATCTTGTTCGCCGATTCTGTGAAAGCTTTCATGTGCTACCGCGGCCATTAAAAAATATGAAATTTTCAATCTTCCAACTCGAATTTTGCTCTGCAACTCCACAAATCGAATCCATTAAACCTCCCAAACAATATGAATCATCTAAACACGGATTTGCTCACGAATTTAGGGATTTCACTCTAAATGTTTCCCCCATTTTCCCAAAATTCGTACCAGTTGAATCTCTAACAGCGAATATTCTCGATTTGCACCCATTCTGGCCCATACAAGTCCATTGTTTCAACCAAAATCTCTGATATCAATCTGTAACATACCCATCCACCCACAGGTTGGGCACGCCACCTCAAAAACTCGCTTCTGAACTGATTTTGAATTCTGATAATAATTAATATGAAATCAAGCATGAAATACTCACATGCATTAATCAAGATCCATGCTATAGCATAAAAGAAATAAAAAATGTGTCATGCACAACAAATAACCAACAAGTATGCACACAAAAATATATTTCAGAGATAATTAAATACACAACAAAAAATACATTGTACAGAAAACATAGAGAACACTTATCTTTCAAGTAAACATTCACCAACTAGATGCAGACCAAGGGCGTTCCTCCCAACCATAGATATTGTTGTTCATTTACTCTCAACAACAACTCACCCCCGAGCTAGGGATATGAATCCACAAGGACGAGTCTTAGACAAATCTAAAACACACAACAGTTGGCTAACTAGCTCTTAGGTTTCCCAACTACACAACAAATCTGAATTTCTAGATCTCTTACCCCCTCATCCTACACAAACCAAAGAAATGAACACCTTTCTCTGCCATGTAGTCCCTCAAGCTGTCCCATTTCTCTCTAGGGCTCCAGTGCTACTGGTCAGGAAATCTCCCTGTTGGAAAATTCCATGGATTCTCAGTTGTGAACAATTATTTTTGAACTGCCATCAATATCTTGCACTCAGGTATCCAATCCCTCTTGGAATGATCAGTAATCTATTACATCCATCTAGTAATGGCTCTCATCCTCCATCCATTCATTTCCATTCTACCCTCAAGAGCACACGAATTCAATAAGAGTGAAATGAGAAATTCTAGAAATGAAAAATGATTAACCAAGAGCAACCCTCAAACATCCCACGGGCAAGGTTTATATAATTACATGAAAACAAGAACCACGTGGCCTTCCTCCCAAGAATCTCATGCAACCCCTTTTCTCCATAAAATCAATTATGGGTAAAAAAAATATAATAAAAATACTTAGCCCCTTAAGCCCCTTCTCTCGTGGAATCATAGCCCCTTATCTCTTTTGTCTTTATATGTTTTGCAACCAACGATGTATTTTTTTTATTAATGTATATATATGTATTACATTTCCTAGGCACTCTAGCTCCTTTTCAACTTTTCCACCTCACCAGCCTAAGTCACAATAACATAATACATTATAGTTCATAAGGGTTAAAATCGGGGTGTTACACCTAGGGTGCAAGTTCAAGGCCCAAGAGCATCCCAAATGTGTCTCCTATTAGGAGGAAGAGGAGAAGGCTTGAGGTAGACATCTTGTAGAGTGAACTCAGAAAAATAAAGCCACCGGTTTTCAATGGTGAGCACAGGAAGGGAGAAGAGGTCGAGGCCTAGATGTTGCAAATAAAGAAATATTTCCAGCTGCATGATTATCCCTCCAGGGTAGAAATAAGAATTGCAACCTACCACTTGCAAGGAAAGGTAGCCATGTGGTGGGGTCAGCTTAAGCAAGCAAAACACCTTGATGAGAGGAAGGTATCATGAAGGAAATTTAAAGGATATTTCCAAGAGAAATATTTGTTTGAGCATTACTATGAGAGGAAGATGAAAGAGTTATTTGAACTCAAATTGGAAAGCATGACAATGGATGAGTATGAGAAGAGGTTCTTTGATTTGTTGAAGCATGTGGGATTCATAAAGGATGAGAATGTCAAAGTCCAAAATTTCCTGAGTGGGTTACCTTCCTTTTACAATGACAAGATACAATATGATAACCCCATAAATTTGGAGGAGACCATAAGGATAGAAAAGAATCTTTACGAGCAAAGCATAGGGAGGCCAATCTTCCAAAATGCTTGAAATGACAAGATGAAAGGAAAAAGATATCAAAGGAAAAAAGGTTTTAAGCCACATTTTTTTAAGAACAACTCTAAGAAAATTAGTAAGAACAGTCAACCCAAAATGAGCACAAGTCGATAAATTCATTTACGAAAATTTCAAGGTAGTAGCATGTACAACATTAGGGATGTGAGGGAAATCACTTATATAGGGACTACCCTCACAAAGGTGAAAGAATGAGAATTGTCCACAACATTCAAGAGGTTGAAACAGTTGAAGATATGGGAGGAAGAATGCCAAGGATTTATGCAGCCTTGGAAAACAAGCAAGCAGAGTATCAATCCCCCATGATTGAAATGGAAAGTAAGATTGATAACCATCCCATAGCAATTTTAATTGATTATGAATCTATCCATAGTTACATAAACTCTAACATTGTTGAAAGATTTCAGTTGCAAAGGAATAAGCATGAGAAATCTTCGTTAGTTCAATTATCCACCGAGGATAAGAGAAAGATCAATGAGTTGGTTAAATATTGTCCAGTAGACATGAATGGACTCAGAACAAAGGTAGACGTGAACATCATACCATTGGGTTCATATGACTTCCTAATTGGCATGGATTGGTTGGAAAAACAACATGTTGTCCTAGATTGTTACAACAAAAAAATAACGTGTCTTGATGAGGGAGGGCGGGAGAGAAAGATTCAAGGCATTCCAGGAGTTGTAGTTGTTAGAGAAATTTCAGCCATGTAGCTAAAAAATATTTTTAGGAAGGGATGTCAAATTTTTGTAGTCCGTATGGAAGAGGCAGCTCGAGATAAAATGGCAAGTATTGAAGACCATCCGATGTTGAAATATTTTGAAGATATTTTTGGGGAAATCCTTGGATTTCCACCAAAGAGAGAAATTGATTTCTTTGTTGATTTGGTGCCAAGATTTTCCATAGTGTCCAAGACACCTTACATAATGGGCACACTAGAATTGAAAGAGTTGGAAATGTAGCTTGAAGAGTTGTTAAATAATAGCTATATACACCCAATTGTATCACCTTGGGGAGCCCCTGTTTTTTTTTGAAGACGAAAGATGGAACCTTAAGGTTGTGTATTGATTTGAGACAACTAAATAAGGTCACAATATAGAACAAATATCATTTATCTATGATTGATGATATTTTTTATCAGCTAAAAGGTGCAAGAATATTTTCCAAGGTTGACTTGAGATTAGGTTATCA
This sequence comes from Picea glauca, assembly GCA_000966675.3. Taxonomy (NCBI): domain Eukaryota; kingdom Viridiplantae; phylum Streptophyta; class Pinopsida; order Pinales; family Pinaceae; genus Picea; species Picea glauca. The sequence goes on from JZKD02S0877638.1 coordinate 169,273, forward strand.
TCAAGTGAGGATAAAGGAAGAGGATATCAACAAGACAACGTTCGATTAAGTATATATGGAAATTATGAATTTACGATAGTATCTTTTGGACTATCAAATTCCCTAATTATTTTCATGTTCTTGATGAATGAAGTGTTTAGGGAATACCTGGACAAGTTTTTTATTGTGTTCATGGATGATATACCCATGTGTTCAAGGACAAAATAAGAGCATGAGAAACATTTAAGAATGGTGATGTAAGTTTTGAGAGAATACAAGTTGTATGACAAACTAAGTAGGTGCATCTTTTATCAAAAGAAGATTCACTACTTGGGGTATATTATATCAGCAAATGGGATACCAATTGATCCCAAGAAGATAGAGGCCATTAGAGGGTGGCTAGCACCAAGAAATGTAACAAAGGTCAAATCATTTATGGGTCTTGTTGGTTACTATCGAAGATTCATATAAGTTTTTTCAAAGATTGTAAGCTCAATCATTTCTTTGCAAAAGAAGGGAGTGAAACTTGAATGCACTCCCAGATGTGAAGAAAGTTTTCAGTGGTTGAAATAAATTTTGACAAGTGTAGAAATATTAAAGATTGCAGATCCAGATAAAGATTTGGTGTTGTGCACTAATTCATGCAAGGAAGGGCTCAGTGGATTCATCACTCAAAAAGAGCATGTGGTATGTTGTGAGTCCTGAAAATTAAAGGAGCATGAAAGGAATTATGCTACATATGACTTGAAATTAGCAGTCATTATACATGCATTTAAAATGTGGAGTCATTAGCTTATGGGGAGAGGATTTGAGCTAAGAACATACCACTGTGGTCAGAAGCATTTGTTTGGACAACTAACATTAAATTCCAGACAAACTAGATGGCTGGATTTTTTGACCGAATATGAATTTGAAATTAAGCATATAAAAGGAAAGGAAAATTAGGTGGTTGATGCACTCAACAGAAGAGCTCATGAAATGCATATTTCAGCCATCGGCATGTTCAACACATATTTAAAAAACATAATTTTAGAGGCTGCAAATTTAGATCAACAATATTTAAAAATAAAATAAACATTTACAACAAAGCATTTTATAGTAGAAAAATAATTATTATGAGCTAAAAGAGGATGGAATACTCATGTATAGACGAAAAATATATGTGTCAAATACCAGTGAGCTAAAGAATACAATGTTGAGGGAAATGCACATTGTGTCATATGTTGGGCACCCAGGATATCATAAAACAATTGCAGTTGTAAGAAGCCAATACTTTTGGTCGTGAATGAAGAAAGAAGTGGCTAATTACATAGTCGGGTGTCATGCCAAAAGGTGAAAACAAAGCAAAGAGATCCAACAGTGATGCTATAGTCATTGTCCATTCCTAAGTGGAAATGGGAAGTGGTTACCATTGATTTTATTACAAAGTTGCCCAAAACAATGAAGCGGCATGATTTCATCATGGTGATGGTGGAAAAATTAAGAAAGGTTGCACATTTTATTCCTGTGAATACGACACAGAAGGTAGTAAACATTGTAGAGATTTACATGAAAGAAGTAGTCAAGCTACATGGGGTGCCTAAGGCAATTGTTTCAGATAGAGACCCAAAATTTACATCAAATTTTAGAAAGAGTTATTCAAAGGCTTTGGAACAAATTTAAATCTCAGTACAGCATATCACCCAGTGTCAGATGGGAAAAAAGAGAGGACTAATAAAATCATTGAAGATATGCTCAAAATGTATGTGATGGACCAGCCATCAAAGTGGGAAGATTACATCCACTTAGTGGAATTTTCCTATAATAATGTGTATCAATCCTCATTAAAAATGAACCCATTTGAAGCATTGTATGGCAGTAAGTGTAACACACCAATGAGCTAGGATAACCTAGCGGACAAAGTTGTCATTGGGACAAATTTGTTAAAGGAAATGAAGAGTAGATGACAACGATCAGGAAAAATTTAAAGGCTATCCAGGACAACCAAAAAGGTTATGTATACAATAACATATTTTTTATAGATTTTAAAGTGGTTGAACCTATTTTTCTAAAAGTGAAAGCAAAAAGAAGTTTGCTAAGATTGGTTTGTTGGCCAAAATTTGCAATAAGATATTGCAGGCCTTTTGAAATACTAGAGAAGATAGGGCCATTTACATGCATTCTATAATTTCCTACAACCATGAGAGTGCATAATGTATTTAACGTATCACTATTAAATAAATAAATGTCTGACCCTAGCCACATAATTGATTCGACTATGATCTAGGTGGAACACGAAGGGGATTTTCGGGCGGAAACAGTACGCATCCTAGACCAAAAATTCAAGGTGATCAGGAAAAAATTCATAGGGATGGTAAAGGTTTGATGGACATGTTGTAGTCCTGAAGATGCAACATGAGAGCATGAATAAAATATGTAGGAGGAATACCTGTAAATTTTTGCCAATTTTGCAGAAAATAGAAGCTAAAAATGCAAGACTCCATTTTGGGAAACTAGAGTTCTAGAACCATATCTCAAAATTCTTGGTCACCTAAGTTAATATCCCTGATTAAATCATGGTGCATCTCAATGGAATAAAGGAAATGAAGGGGGTGCATTCCTTAGGTCGGCAAGTTCAGAAGAATGAGAGATTTTGGTTAGGATTGTTGCTGGAGAAGTAAACAGGTTTCATAATTTTACATTTCTGAAAATTATTATGTAATTTGTGTATGTCTTTCATCATGGTGTTTTTCACCAAGCATTGTAGGGGGAGGGGGAATGTAACATCCCCACTATAATCCCTATTTTAATTAGTGCATAATGTAGATATGAATGTGGCTATGGCCAAGCAATGTAATATGGAGAATGTATTTTCTGAAGTCTAATAAACATAATGTGATGCCAACTATTGGGGGGTATGGACAGACATTGGGGTGAGTTTTGCATAAGAGAAGAAAGTGTCTAAGAGGGGTCCAAGGGGGAAATTAATTATGGGTATTTACTTCATCTCATTTCCCTGAATTTTATTATAATTGGGGATAACTTCTATTTTATGTTTGTGTATGAAATCCCAATCACTAAACTCATGTAAAAGGGTGGGTGTGAGAGTCACATCCCATAGTGATTGGAAGCATGGGGTTGAAGTACAATCAACATTGGGCAGAGTGAGCAATCAACCATCTTGGGAAAATAGAGGAAACTTGTATGGGAGAAAACAAACAGTTTTACACATTGATTTTTACATGAACAACAAGTAGAGAGCAATGGAGCTAGAGCAAGAAGGCTATGTGAATTGTGGAGCATATTGGAGCTAGAGAAAGAAGGTTGAGTAAATTCTAGATCATACTAGAGCATTTTGGGAGCTGAAGATTGAAGAGCCGGGTTTTCAGGCCTGAAGAGTGAACTCTTGTGGGAGTTGCATTGTAATAGGAAGTGTTTGTTATTGTTTATTGGTAGTTTTACTAGCAGTGAGTTCCCTTGAGTTCCCAATACAAAGATTCCTAGTTACCAGTGCTAGAGAGACCCCGATAAAATAATGGGATGTCCGATGGATTGAGAGAAGTGAAGGGGTACATTTCTTGGGTTGGGAAAGTCAAGAAGAAGAGAGCTGGAGAATTTGGGATAATTGTAGGAGAATACCATTGGGTTGTGGGATATCTGAATTGTGAGGGGACAGTGAGGGACACCATTTTCTTGTGGATTCCTAACCCCAACTCAGGGGTGACTTCCTGTTGAGATTTGGAACAACGAGTCTATAGTTGGGTGGAACATCCTTCCTAAACAGTTGGTTGCACAATTGTTTTATAAAGATAAGTGTTTATATGTTTTCCTGAGTTATTTTATGATTTTATTTGTTGTGCGTTTTACTCTATGCATGAGAATGAATTATATGTTGTTGTAGTGAATTTATTAGTTGCGTTTACGTTTTAACTAGTATGGATAATTCCATGAGCTTTGTTTTCATGTTGTTCATAATTATGTGTTTAAATATATCTGTTAATCTATTTTCAGTATTAACAATAACGGTATTATGGTGCGATGCCCAAATCGTCTCATGCACCGAGAAAAAGTTGTTGTGTGCAGTATAAATCCCATTGCGTGTGCAGTTTGTCTTAGTGAGGACGCAACATTCATGTTATTTGGCATGATATAACTACATTTAAATAATGGTATCCACAATGGTTAAATCTGTGTATCATTTGTAGTTAATAAGCTACAAGAATTTAGTTAACATAAAAATTTTGAATTTATGTGTATTTTTTGCATATAATGTTCCTCAGTTAAGCTGGGGGGGAGTTGCACCAAAGAAACATACTCTTATACCAATATGATCTGTAAACTACAATGGATATTCCATTGGAGTAATTCATCACAATAGATCTTATAACATTCTAAAATCTTATATTTATGCGGTTTATTTCCTTAGACCCCAAATTTATTATCGCTAGTTTATGGCTTGAATTTAAGAAAAAATTGAAATACAAAAATGAAAGAAAGTGAACAAATACACACCATCTACACAAACGAACACAAGATTTGACCTGGGAAACCCAATACTGGAGAAAACCCAGCTAGAAGGTGAGGCCTATGCTCTACTCTCTTTGCCTCAGTTATAAAATGCACATACAAAGGAATGGGAACTCACTATGGAGTTACCTTTTGGCACTATGGCCTGAATTATTGCTATAGAATCATCTCTTGGCCTATTATGCTCACAAAATACCACTCTCATATGTTTTTCTCAGCTATGGAAAACTATACAATGCAAAAGAATGGAACTCGATCTCCTCCTAGCTGCCTGATATTTAACAGAGTCTAATAGACATCTAGGAGTAGGGTTTTCACTTCCTCAACCCTCAATTATGATAAGGTTTTGGACCTTATAGAATCTTCTTGAAAGTCCACATGTGTCCAGCCCCATATGCTTGAGTAATGGGGGTTAATGTGGCATCCTCTCGTACCATGGTGGTCAACATGATAGGTCAACTTGCGAGAAGTATAAATTTTGCATACAAGCTCCAATTGATGCATTTGTTGTGCCATTGGAAAAGTCTCTAAGTTTATATTAGTGTCAAGGGGTATTAGAAAAGGATTAAAGAGTTTTGACCTCAAAAAATGACATTTAATGCCTCAAAATGGCTTTGGAAGGTTTCAAACCCCAATTTTCCAAACTAGGACTTGCAACTAAAATGGCCCTGCAAGTTAATTCCTCCAAATATTTTCACCCATAAAGTACCAATATATATGGAAAATTGTATGATAATCCTATATGAATCAGATAAGCATTATTGATGTTTTTTTGGAAGCAAAAAGGATACTACAAGGCCAACGAAGGGTGAAATGCTCCACTTGGAAGGGTTGTTAAGGTATGTTCTCTAACCTTCCCCCTTTAATCATTGAAGCTATTGTTCATGCATTTGGGTATGATGTCATAGGGCTCTATCCTTTTTCTTGGACAACCTTTGAGTTCACCTTGACAGTACCGAGAAAGGCTTCTTCGTGCATTGATTCTCCCATCCAACCTTGAAGGGAACCTTCTAACCCTAGATGACGCTTGAAGGGAAATCCTTCGAGTGTCGTAAAAATCACCTCATATTAAACCCTATACCTCACTTGGATTTAACATAGTGACCCCATATCCCTCCAAAGGAACTAGTGTTTCATTGTCTTCAACCACTCAAAAAAAAACAAAAGAATGAATTTCCTTTTCCCCCTTTTTTTCCCTTTTTATTTCTTTACAAATTAGGGTTTATCATGTGTCATATTTAGTCTAGATTGCTTTAAGCTTCATAGATACATATATCATTATATTAATGCTATATTATTCCTATTTTGAATATCTTTGTTGTTAGCTTTTATCGAGGTTTGAATCTATTTGTTTTTTACATATTTTACCCACAAGATCAAACCCTAGGGAAAAAACAATGTATACTTGATTCAGATCTAATATAATTTTATTGTGTTTCCCTAATGATCAAGAATGGAATGGTTTTGTGGTTCATTTATCTTTCTATACCATATGTAATCCATTGAATGAAAGGGTTCATAATCTATCATTACATCATTACACACTCCTTCTCCATAGTGTTTGAATGGATCCTTTTTCTATTCCATGCTAGGAAACAAATATACAAATCAAAGAGCACAATGTTGCCTCCCAAATTTGTTGTCTAGAACCTCTTCAAGGATTGTAAAAAACTACATAGTATAGGGGTTTATCAATGAGGTTTTCTGAGCAACATTTCATGGTTTACTTGCTCCACATTTCTCATAGTATAGGTTCTATTACTAATACATGTCAATGACCTTCCCAAGGAATCAATTGTTACATAATTTCATAACTATCCTAAACAATGATTTCACCACATAATCCTACATCAAACCTTTCTTAACTCAAAATATCGTTATTTGGCTATAGCATTTGTAGTTATGCGATAAGTGTGTGGAAATCATTGAGCGTTGTAAGTGTTAGAAAAACAAGATCGCGGAGAAATAAAATAAAATAAAAAATGCAGAAATAAAACACAGAAGATACATAATACAATAGAGACATAGATATATGTGGTTCACCTAGTGTGGGCTATGCCCACCAGAGAAATTGTCAGGTCCTTCCTTTTTATTATCCAGCAAATGAAGGGATACAACCTACAACACACCTTTTGTAACTTCCTCTTCTTTCTCTCGCGGTCTCCTCTCTCAGAATACAATATTCGCAATGATACACATCCGCAATACAATTCCCTCATAAAACAGGGTTTCCTTTTAGTGCAAAAAATCCTAACATAACTTCTATCGTCATATCTGCGATCTTATAATGAACATTCCAGATTTACATTGAAATTACAATATACATTTAAAAGGTAGTTTTTCCTTCAGGGGCTTCTCCCTCGAACCCCCACTGGGGGCCCGCTTGCCGTCGGACCCTGAAGGGGGGGCAAGCCCCCCCT
>JZKD02S0877638.1:176422-187328 GCA_000966675.3 Picea glauca
TCCCTGGTTACTCTCTTTTCAACATGTCTGCAGGATTCTAGCTAGTATGTCTTTTTTCCAACTTCAAATGTTCATCTTCCAAGATGGATCATATGAAATGGTACATGAGTTGTATATGCTTAGTCTTTGAATGGAAGGTTGAGTTCTTTTAAAGATGAATGAAACTCTCAGTATCATAGTACAACCTACTATTCTCATGCTTCTTTCCCAATTCCTCCATAAACCTCTTTAACCAAATCATTTCTTTACTAGCCTCTATAGCAGCAACATACTCTGCTTATGTTTTTGAAAGTGCAACAACCTTTTATAGTTTTGAAATCGAACTTACTTTTGTTCCACCTACAGTAAAAACATACCTTGTGGTGCTCATCCTGCTATCTTTATCACCCGCCATATCTAAATCAACATATCCTTATAGAACAATGTTTGAACCTCCAAAACATAATGCATGAGTAGAATTACCTCTCAAATACATGAGAATCCACTTTACTGCCTCCCAATGTTCTTTACCTAGATTGTTCGTATACCTGCTCACAACTCCCATTGCATGTGCAATATCTAGTCTTGTGCAAACCATCGCATACATCAAGCTGTCAATTGTTGATGAATAAGAGACCCTGGACATCTATTTTATCTCCTCAGTGTCTTGGGACACATTTCCTTGGTTAATTTGAAATGGTTGGCCAAAGGTGTACTAACTGGTTTTGCATTCTGCATTCTAAACCTCTCCAACACCTTCTCTATGTACTCACCCTGAGATAATGTCAATTTGGGATTTTTCTTGTCTCTTGTTATTCTCATACCAAGGATTTTCTTTGTAGCACCCAAATCCTTTATCGCAAATGAATTAGCTAATTTCTTCTTGAGAACATTTATATCTTGCATAGTAGACCCTGCAACAAGCATGTCATCTACATACAATAGCAAGATAATATTGCTTCCATTTTCTATCCTTTTAAAATAAACAAAGTGATCAGAATGGCATCTACTATAACCTTGTTTTGTCATAAATCTATCAAACTTCAAATACCACTGCCTTGGAGCTTTCTTTAGGCCATACAAGTTCTTCTTCAACCTTCTTTGACCTCATATCCTTGTGGTTACTGCATATAAATCTTTTCATTCAAACCCCCATGGAGAAAATTTGTTTTTTCATATAAATGTTCAAGATGCAAATATTATACTACCACAAGACTTAAAATAGTCCTAATTGAAGTCATCTTAACAACAAGAGAAAATATTTCATCAAAATCTATACCTTTATTTTTTGCAAACCCCTAGTTTACAACAAGTCTAGCCTTGTACTGTATTTTTCCTCTATCTTCTTCCTTCAACATGTAAACCCATTTATTCTACAATTCTCTTTTTCTTGTAGGAAACTGAACCAAGTCCCAAGTCTGGTTATTTACCAAGGAATCCATTTCCTCTTTCATGTCTTGCTTCCATTTCTTTTTAGTGATTACCCGCATTGCCTCTTTATAACATTATGGTTCACTAGAATTAGTCAACAATAAATAATCCAATGAAGGAGAGTATCGTTCGGGGGGTCTACTTAACCTGGTAGATATTCTAACAACACTTGCAGGAGTTTGAGGAACCTATTGCTCATTTTTTGTACATTTTGATTTTCTGGTACTTTTGGAAAAAAAATTCAGTGATCTCATCAAGCACTGTGTATTCTGGTTTTTCTTTTTCTTGTTTCTTTCCCATAACTAATCTTTGTACATGACCTTCTCATTGAATATGACATCTCTACTCCTAATGATTTTGTGATTTTCATAATCTCATAATCGATAACTAAAATCATTAACACCATATCCAATAAAGGTACACTTATTGGATTTTTCCTCAAGATTTGTTCTGTTTTCTTTATCAATATGGACAAATGCTTCACAACCGAAAGACTTCAAAAAATAATAGTTTACCTTTTTACCTGTCCATGCCTCCTCTAGAATTCTACCATCCAAAGAGCTTGAAGTTCCTATGTTTATTAAGTAAACAACAATATCTACAACATCTACCCAGAAATGTAAGGGAAAACCAGCATGTAATCTCATACTCCTTGCGCGCTCCATGATTGTCATGTTCATCCTTTCTGACACCCCAGTTTCTTGTTGTGTTCCTGGAACTTTCTTCTCTCTACGAATCCCATGGTATGAACAGTAATCATCAAACTCCTTGTTGCAACATTCACCTCCATTTTTTTATCTAAGACACTTCAACATTTCTCTTGTCTCATTCTCAACCAAATCTTTCCATTTCTTAAAAGTATCAAAAACATCATTTTTTCGTCGAATGCAATAAACCCAAGTTTTTCTAGTTGCATCATCAATAAAAGTAACATAATAATGAGAGTCACCGAGATATGATACCTGAGTTGGTCCCCATACATATGTATGCACAAGCTCTAACCTTTCACTCTTCTTTTCTTTTTCGACCCTGAGAAATCTGACTCTCTTATGTTTTCCATAAACACAATGCTCACAGAACTCCAAATAAATTTGTTTAAGATCTGGCAACAAATTTATTTTGTGAAGTATCTGCATCCCCTTCTCACTCATGTGTCCAAGCCTATGATGCCACAGTGTTGTATCCACTTCTGAAGAAGTTAAAGAGATAGAAGAGTCAGTATTACTAGTACATAAATACAATGTATTTACATTCTCTCATTTTGTTATAATCAGTTATCCTTTAGTGACCTTCCATATAGTATCTGTAAATATGGATATACAACCTTCACTTTCCAACTGCCCTTTTGAAATTATATTTTTTCTTAGATCTGGAACTTGTCTTACCTCTTTCAACAACCATTGGTTTCCATTCCTTTGCTTTATTTTTACCTTTCCCATTTCAACAATTTTTCATGGTGCATCATCACCCAAATGAACCTGTCCAAAATCACCTTGAACATAATCTAGAAAATGTTTCTTGTGGGGTGTGGCATGAAATGAAGCCCATGAATCTACTACCCAAGACTCAGAAATTTTATCTATGGAAAGAATCAAAGCATCTTGTAACACATCATTTGTTACATTTGCTTCCTGATTTTTCACCTGTTGTCCATCTCTTTGTTTCTTTGGAGCTATGCAGACTTTCTTGAGATGTCCTTTCTTCCCACAATTCTAGCACTCTATCTTTCCCAGTCTGGATTTGCATCTGCCCTTCCTAGAATTCTCGTTGTTCCCTGATCCCTTTCCTCTATCTTTTTGTCTTCCCATGTTCTCCATGTTAAACGCATTACCTGATGTCTCACCTGTTCTTTTTCATCGCATTTCCTTGCTAAGGATAAAACCAACAACATCATCAAATTTTAAAGTTTTTGAACCAGAGACAGAGTTACTTACAGCCATGACCAAGCCATTCCAACTTTCTGGCAATGAGCACAGATTAGAAGAGCCATGACCTCATCATCAAAGTCCAACTTTACAGAACTTAGTTGATTAGTAAATGTATTAAATTCATTTAAATGATCTGCAATAGACCCACCTTCTGACATATTCATATTAAATAATATCTTCATTAGAAATACCTTATTGGACGTCGAGAGTTTTTCATACAGTTTAGTGAATGTGTCCATCTACTCTTCCATTGTCTTTTCTTTCGAAATATTGAAAGCCACTGACGTTGTCAGGCTCAACCGTATCGTTCCTAGTTCTTTTTTGTCAAGAACCTCCCATTCTTCGTCCTTCATGGTCATCGGCTTCTTTTCTATTCCACCCAATGGTAGGAATAGATCCTTCTGATATAAATACTCTTCCATCTACATCTTCCATAACTGGTAGTTTTGGTCGTTAAATTTATCAACTCTAAGATTTCCATCTTCCGCCATTGCTCCCACTCTAACCAAGAACCCTCTTTTCATGCGAGTTGCCTTTTTCTCTGATACCAATTGTTAGAAAAACAGGATCGCAGAGAAATAAAATAAAATAAAAATGCGGAAATAAAACACAGAACATGCACAATACAATAGAGACATAGATATATGTGGTTCACCCAGTGTGGGCTACGTCCACCGGAGAATTTGCTAGGTCTTTCCTTTTTATTTTCTAGCAAATGAAGGGACACAACCTACAACACACCCGATGTAACTTCCTCTTCTTTCTCTCACAATCTCCTCTCTCATAATACAATATTCACAATGATACACAGTCGCAATACAATTCCCTCAAAAAGAGGGTTGCCTTCTAGGGAAAAAAACCCTAACATAACTTCTATTATCATATCTGCGACCTTATAATGAATGGTCTAGATTAACTATGAAATTACAATATAAATTTACAAGACAATTTTTCCTTCGGGAGCTCGCTTTCCCCCGGACCCCGCATGGGAGGAAATCCCCCCCTGCAATCCCCCCACGTGGAGGGGTGTACAGTATTCATGGGGTATAAACACATATGAAAGCAAAGACCTATGAATTAGGAATATAATCAGGCTCCACAACCAACAGTAAGGTGTGGTGGAAGAACAAACCGAGCATCAAGGTTGTAGGAGAATGTGCATGTTTCTATGAACACATTTATGTTTCTAAGAACATGTGTGTGTTTATAAGAAAGCATGTACGTTTCTATGAACACCCGCATGTTTCTAAGAATGCGTGCATGTGTTCCTTCACACCCCATTGGCACTTTTTTGTCCATCAACTTTGTGCAAGTGCCCTTGTGCAGTTTAATATGAATACATGATTACAACACATTTGTATTTGCAACTTAAGCATTAAGTTGGTTTTTGTGCTTTGCAATTTCATTGATTATTGGCTAAATGATGATGAATTGTACATGGACATGATACACTTGCATGCAAACAATTTCCAAGTGTATATTGAGCTTTATTTTTTAATTTACATTCTATTCAAACTATTTATAAATTTGTCTTCTCTCATTTGTCTTGAGCCATCATTTAGAGTAGTCAACCTGAGTCAAACCAAGTCCTCGTTTTCACTCATCCAAATTACAACGATAATATCGAGTTTGACCCCATAGTTAAACTGTCCTTAGGTTAGAAACCATATCCTAGAAGTGCAGAGACAAGGTCAATGAGGTGATAGTGACCGACTTGATTATTCATTACCCCAAGCTCTCCCTCACAAGACAAGACTTTCCATAGACGAGAGTTTGAGCAATAACATTTAACAATGAAAAACTCTTTATTATTTAATATGGTGTGTTTTATAATAAGCATCATGAGGTAAAAAAAACAACACGTAATGTAATCTTTACTCTATATAGCATGGCATATTTCAATATCTATTCTTCAACTTGTGAAATTTTCTCTCTGGCAAAGCAAGGAATTTTTTCCTTATTCCTTTGAAATTTAAAATGTTGGCATGGTGTGGAATTTTTTCTAGGACTTTCGAATTTCACTTTTTGGATATAGCGCATTGTTAGAGGATATTATCATAAGTTGACTAACACTCAAAGTAGATTGACATTTTGACACATTCTCGGAAAGAAAATGCAACTCATTAGAGTTATTCATAGAGAATTTTTTTATTTTCTGACTTAAGTATTTTGACAAAGAAACATGACTTACATATTTTAACAAAGAAACATGGCTCAATAGAGTTTTACATTGGTAATTTTTGTATTTTGACTTTATGAGAATAATTTTTCTTTCAAATATTTATAGCGGTATTATTTGTTGGAAATTCTAGTCCAAACAAGTGTTGCGTGGAAGAGTAGTCCCTGCCGGGTTGAATTGGGAATAAATGCACAGGGATGGGAAAATTTTGCGGAGGCAGATGGAAACTGTAGCAGAGATGTGGCAAGTAGAATGAAGCACAGGTGGTATCCATGCAGTAAATGACACGTGGCCTCTAGAGTCTCATTTATTTTTTGAAAGTATATAATCTATTTTGCTTTGACAAAAAAAAGTTATATTCAAATTAAATAAATACAATTTCTTGACATTCAGCATGGTGGAAGATAAAAATTTATGACGACATAAATATAAAAGGAGATAAAAAAATAGTTTAATTTGAAATATATCAAAAAAAAATTACATATTCCTGGAAATTTAAATGCATTTGTCATATAGACTGGGATTGGGGCTCCCGCGGACCATAATCATAGTGGAAGATAAAAATTTATGAGGACATAAATATAAAAGGAGATAAAAAAACAGTTTTATTTGAAATATATCAAAAAATAATATTGTTTGTTACATATTCCTGGAAATTTAAATGTGCTTGTCATATAGAGTGGGATTGGGGCTCTCGCGGACCATAAGAGAAATATTTACAAGAAATAGGAGTGTAGAAACAAGAAGTGGACGACGGTAGAGTGTAATACCTGAAAATAATAAAGGTATCAGTCTTTGGCTAGACATTTCTATTTTAAAAAGTGGAATAACCTAGTTGATAAACAAAGCAGGATGTGATCAATATAGACTTACAGTGATGGTATATATGACCCCTTTTACTATGTGCTTGTTGATGCATTTTCGTTGATGTCGTCTACAGCTACTTGAATCGTGGCAACAGCATGTTGCCTTTCGTCAGTGACATGCTTCAATTCCCTTTCAAGCCATTCTTCAATGTAGCTTCTCATTGGGGCGACGTTGATCTCATTCCGGATTTTTATGTTGAAAAGTTCATTTTTTAATTTCTTGAAATCTATAAAAAAATTACGCAGAGCCTGATCAATTTCCTCTTTCTGTACTGAATAGTCGACTAACCAGTTGTCGATGTCATTTTGACCAAATTCAAGGATGTTGTAAAACTTTTCCAAAGACAATGCCTAAAAATATCAACTTGTTTATCGAAGGCTTTCTTAGTTAAGGGAAAGGAGTTGACGATTAAGTTGAGGTCGTGGAAGTCATTGGTCCTTTCGGCTAAGTCTATTCTGGTCAGCTTCGTGAATAATTTTTCTTTCTTTGATATGGCTTGTTCACATGAATGGACAATGAGATGCAGGCTCTTCACTCTTTCTTTCCAGCATGCATTTAATTGACTGATCCAGTTTTTGGATAGGATATCTTGTTGTTTTCTTATCGTTTTTGTCATGTTGTTGACAATGGTGCCAAAAGGAATGTCCCTGTCTAAATAGAAATGTTCCTCATCTTTTAAATCTGCCTACAAATGTTCGAGCAAATTATGTGCCCTCGTTCCAAGGGAAGTCATGGTTTGTGATGTTTACCACACCTCAATAATCAATTCCATTCTTTTCTTGATATTATTCTCCACATATCCTCTACATGATGCGAGGAATTTGGAGGATCCTTTTAACTTGGTTGCAGGGGTGGCAGGCATGGATATTTCCAAAGGATTGGCAAGCAATGGAATAGGAATCAAAGATTCTTACAATTCCTTGACCCGACCCTTCAGTCTAGCATTCTCAGCCTCAATGCCTCCAATGGAATCATCAAGAGAATCTTCGGTCACTATGTGAAGTCAAAAGATTTGGGACAGTCGCATTTTCGCAAGGTTAACCTCTGAACGAGATTTTCCTTTCTTATTTTTTACATATTTTTGTTCAATAATTAATTTTTTGGACTGGCTGTCAAAAACAGCGCTCTGGAACACGAAGGATTCATATTCGTCAAAAATGTTGGTATCAAATATATCCATTGGACGAATATGTTGGATCGCGTCTTCGGGCTAATCAAGCTCAAATTCCATGTTCTCACTCTCAATTTCCGGTTGTTCCACCTGTCCCACATTTTTTTTTCTCTTCTTTTCGACTGGAAACTTCTGAGAACTATCAATTTTAGGGTCAGGAGGGTCGTTATCTCCTCCTCTGTTTGAAGAACTCTGAGTTGTTATGTTGTTGTGGTGGGTCATTGGAGCGATGCTCCGGGATGTCGTACTTTTGGGAGTGTTATCTGTCGATTGAACACTCTTCTCACTAGGGCCTTTTCCCTGTTGCTTGTACAATTCAGTGGTGCTTTGCAGTGTGTCTAGGTTGTCGGCATTAGAAACAAGAGCGTTGTCGTCAGTGTCTCTATTTTTGGGCAAGTGTTTTTTGAAAAAAGAATTGTTGAAGCCAAGTGTCTGTAAATGTTGTAAAAAAAATTATTAGGGTCGAACCCTCTTAGGATTTCATCATATATTAGGTTCAAGTTGCTAAAATGGGTTGTGAATTCGTCAATTTTGTTGACGTTCTTCAACACGAAGTCCCCGACTTTCCAAGGAAGAGGAATGAATTGTTTTTTTCTCTTCTCTTGGAATAGATGCAACCAATAGTTGTATTGCCTTGCTACTTCTGTAACAAACATTATGTCTGTAATGTGACATGGAAGGAGAGCAGGTTTTTCCCTGGAGCCCAAAATCCTCATCACTGTGTAATTATCCATATGTTCAAGTGCCCCCTTCCTGTCCAAAAACCTAGTTGCCTGGTCAGATATGCGGGGAGCATCTTCTCCTAATAACAAAACTTTGAAAACAGACACAAAGCCATTAAAAACCTCATAAAAACAATGGGAGGCCTTGTGCTTCCACAAGGTTTGGTACCAGAACATTATTGAGTCGAATTCCTAGTTGACCTTCTTGGAGAGAGACAGTTTTGGAAATTGGCAGCAATGTGTTATCACAAAAACTAAGTAGGATGACATATAAAATTTCTTCTCATTTTTTAATATTGACAATTGGGAACAGATTTCATGGGAAAATATCTTGCCCCGATAAAAAATGGCTTGTTCCTTGATTGTGAAATACAAAATATAAAGAGCCATCCGGGAAATAGTTGTTGTAGACTCCTGTCCCATTATTCTTGTAAACAACTAGGCAATTTCCCTGAATGGATTTCTAAATGAACTAACCTACAAGCTTGTGATATCTTCAGGAACTACCATCGGGTCTTCCAAGAACTCGGGCAAGAGGTCCACTCGTTATTATGCTTTCTTAGTAATTGCTTGCAATCTTCTCCTTTCAATGTCAATGTTGGCTCCGACAATCATAACATCTAGCGGAAGACCTTAGGTGACAAAGAAACAGAAGAGCGGTCTCACGGTGGAATAATTATTTGGTCTGAAATAAATTTATCGGCGCACCAAGAGACCAGCTCCTTACAGTCAAAAACTTCAGGGACACATCCTGCACGAGCAATCCCAGAGGTCCAAATTACTTTGTTCTGGACGACAAGGGATGAGTAATAATAATATGCCCTGGACCACTAGAAGTTATAGTCCTCGTGCCCGAAGATGTTCACTGTATCTCCACAGCACTGTTGTCAAGATGATGCCATAGGTTTATGAGAACGTTCGTTTGCTCCAAACGATGGATGAAATGAACAGTTGGAGGCGATAATATAACTCTCCACAAATGTTGGTTCAATGCTTATGAATGGGAAATCTCCTCGAGCCTTTCACTCATTAATGACAATATCTATGGGTGTTGCATGATGAGTTGTTAGCAGTAAAGCTTACTTATTGCATATTTAGAAGTGCGAAGGTGGCGGGTACGGCGATTTGGAGGTTCCGTGAACGTGCCAACCCGACGACGTGCGAACAACATTTCATGATTTTGAAATCAACACTCGAAAGGCATAATATAACCCTCAGCAAATCTTGGTTTAAAGTGTATTAATAGGAGATATCATCATGCCTTTCGCCCATCAATGACAATCTATACGGTTCCTGCACAGTGAGTTGTTAGAATTAAAGGTCACTAATTGCATATTTAGAAACAAGATATATATATATATATATAAACATTTTTTTATTATAGACAAGTACGAAGGTCACAGAGACGGGGAAGAGCAAGGAAGGAATGGAAAGGTGTGAAAAGCGGTCAGATGGAATTCAAAATAGGGTTACAGGGAATACTCAGGAGAGGTGAGTGTCCAACGGTCAAATTTTATGTATCGAATTTTTTTACTGCAAAACGTGTAAAAAGAAAGAGAGCATGATGGGGCAGTTGAACAGTTGGTTTGTATATTTGCGGAATTCCAGAAAAGTGGCTAAGTATGGAATAGGGAAACAATTGGTCGGACTCGTTTTCAGAATTGAGGATTGAAGATTTCGTGAACGGACCAACCCGACGATGTGCAAATGACATTCCATGATGTTTGAAATTAACACTCAGAAGGGATAATATAACCATCTGGAAATTTTGGTTTTGTGTGTATTAATGGGAGATCTCCTCGAATCCTGGTTTAGCATTAACGCTTGCTAATTGCATACTTAGAAATAAGATCTTATATATACTTGCTAATTTCTAATTGCAAAGGGCGCAGGCATAGGAAACAACAATTAGGAATTGGATATTTCTTGAACCCACCAACCCGACGATGCGCGAAAGAAATTCGAAGAAATGGCGAAGTATGGAAAGCGGACGGACAGGCTTCAAAATGGGGTGACAATAGTTTCATAGGAGACGTGAGGACCCAACAGTCAAATTGTATGTCTCGGAAGTTTGCAATGCAAAATGTGTACCATGGAAGAGGGCATGATAGGTAAACTGTAATATGGAAGATGGTGTGATGTGAGTTTGGTTGTAAATTTGTATATCACGGAAATCAAGGTACTGTTTGCAGGTCACAGAACAATAGAAGTGCAATCTAGAGCCCGCCTACCCGAGAATCCACGGTCGGAGAAGTGGTTGGGTATGGAAAGGGGATGTGTTTGGTCGGAGTCACGATATAAAAGCACAAGTGAAAATGTGAACTCGCAAGTTCGTCAACCCGCACAGCTAGACATTTTCGAAAAAATGTTTAAGTGAGGAGAAAGATAAAGTACAGGGAAAAGAGAAACAAGAATTTGGTTAAGTATAGAAGACGGAAAAGAAGGGCTAATATATTCACATTTCATGATTTTGAAATCAACACTTGGAAGGCATAATATAACCCTCCACAAATCTTGGTTTAATGTGTATTAATAGGAGATATCCTCGAGCCTTTCACCCATCAATGACAATCTATATGGTTCCTGCACGATGATCTATTATAATTAAAGGTCGCTAATTGCATATTTA